>JAUMHB010059733.1:0-35045 GCA_032359685.1 Pittosporum tobira
ATATCTCTCTCTCTCTCTCTCTCTCTCTCTCTCTCTCTCTATATATATATATATATATATATATATATATATATATACTAAATTTTAAAGGTGAAATAAATACCGTATTAATTTGTTTATGTGTTAAATTAAATAAAAATAAATAATATGTTTTGATTAATTTATAATAATTATAATTAATTTGTACGGGCCCACCATCCCAAGAGTCTTAGGTTTTGAAAAAATGGAAGAGATAACTAGTCCAACTTCGATAGTGTTATGATAGACAAGCAAAGAAAAAAAAAATTATTTTATTATAATTACGGGTTGTCATTATAAAATATTTTGAATATTGTGAATCAAAGGATAAAGTATCAATTAAAAAATAATACAACTAGAGTTGAAATAATTGTCGAAAGAAGAATTAAAGTTAATTTTTTAATACTTTTTACTATGGTAATATACTATGGCGCTCAAAATGTGTACCACATTGTATATAGTTGCATGCAACATGGTACATAAGGAAGTGTACATTTTTATCGTCTATTATAGTCACATATCTTAATATATACACGTATATAATACATAAATTAAAATGCACGTTTTCTGATAAACTACAGTGTACGCAACTTGTATTTGATTTATTTTTTTATTCATCAATGTATGACAATAATTAATATAGTAATCACTTCAAATTTTATTTAACACTGAATAATATTAATTAAATAAATGTAATAATTCTTTCAAGTTACTTTTAAAAAATTACACAACAATAACTCATAATACTTATTTTGAAAAATTATTCAAAATTATTTTGAGGTAAGTAAAAAGTGTCTTATCTTTACGGTCGGTATAATCATTCTGTATGAATCGAAATCTACAATCCTAAATATTATTTCATCTCATGTTTCAAATTTAATCAAATAATTGTATTGTGTTTAAATTTATTAACTATAAAATTAATTGTAAATTTTTATAAAGTACAACTGTTAAATTTAATTAAGACAACATATGTAATAACATATGGGACTATAGATTTTAGACTCATTCTATATGCCGACGCAGGTGAAGTTGGACCAATTTCGAGTCCTAAATGAGTTACCAGTTCTAATCATATAAGTATTTATTTAACTGTTAATGAAATTTCCAATAACAAAAAAAATTAAGTTTTTAATACATGAATAAATAATTTTTTTCAAAAAAGAGTTATTTACTCACGTATGACGTACCACGGTTAGCTTCCTGCCGCACGTACGCCACTTTCTTAACGCTCTTTAAAGCCAAAACACATCGGCACGTGAGTGCTTGTTTAATAGTTGCGTTTAGAAATTATAAATTAAAATACAGTAAAATATTATATTTAATAAATTAAAAGAATTAAATTTATAATTTAAATTTAAATTTAATTTTAATTTTAATAAAAATTTAAAGTTGAATTTAAACAGTAAATTATGATTTGGAACGCCGACAAACAAAGCCATGGTAGAGAAAGAAACTTTAAGAAATAATCTTTAAATTGTTCTAAAATAAATTGTGTACTAAGATTTCTCGGTCAAATGAATGCACGGATAACAATTTCTATTTAATATAACTATCTATTTTCTTTTATTTTATTTTTAAATTATAATAAAAACACGTGTGTCACCCATACCCAAATTATATTTTCTCAACAGTTTCATTTATTTTCATATCTGTTTTGTTAATTTTTTTTTCTCGCAATAGACACCTTCAATTTGTAATTTAAAAACTCAAAATAAATATTTCAAAACCCAATAAGAAAATGAATATATGGTGACAAAATTACTGGGCAATAGGTAGTGATGTGGGAGGGTTGTGATGATGGTGTAATTTGAAAATTCCAAAAAAGTGATTATATATATATATATAGTTACTGAAAATATGATTGTGTAATTGTGAAGTCCAAAATAAAAAGAAAAACTTACAATTTTATTTTCATCCTTTTATTTTAACACAAGAACAAGTAAAACGGAAAGGAGAAAATAGGAAAACAATGAAGAATGAAGAAACCAAATATCTCACTCGTTAAAAATCAAGTGACATACATCTCTGTCTCCTCCTCCCTGAATTTGTTCATCGATGTCTTCAACTTCTAAATAAGCATACGTCAGCTCGTACCAATCCTCCAAGATTGTTATATTACCGAAAAGGGTTCAATGACTTCTGCACTTGCCCGTTTGTGTCCGAACCGAAAGCCCCAAAGTTTGAGCATGAGCTGGGCTTGTGGTGTCACAAAAAATTAGGGTTTTAATTTCGAATTATAGTCAAAACAGATAAATTTCTGATCTTTGTGGACTTGGATACATTTTTTGAATCTATGGAGGCTTATAAGAGATGGGTCAGGACCAATAAAGACTATGTCCATTCACTGGAATCTCTGTTCAATGTGAGCCCTTTTTCCTAATAGCATTTGAATTCTCCTCTATCATGTTTGTATCATTTTATGTATATGTTCTTATACATTTTTTCTTGGTTGAATTGATCATTACTTGTTAGATTGTTTGTCTATCTTGTTTATGTTGATTGATAGCTCATAATTGGTGGTCTGATATGTGGAAGAAACAAAATGTTGAACTATTTTTTCGGATATTGACCAAAATCAAAGTTTTTTGGTTAAGTAACCAATTAATTAACTGTAGTATCTTCTGGGTATTGAAAATTATGAGGTGAGAGGAATAAAGAAGATTTGAATATGTTGGATTTGGAATGGTTGCTTCAGTTTTAGGTCATGTAACTACTAGTCTATTGATTATCGTAATTGAGAAACGTGGCAATCCATTGATTGTAATGACTGTAGGACCTTTGAGGCACGGGCACAGATGTAGAATAGAATTGAACATGACATTGGACACGATATATCCTGAAAAGGTAGGAAATAGACAAATTGAGCATCTTTTTCTAGAAAATCGGTTTTTTAATGATTTCTATTTATTCTTATTTTTTATGTCATTACCCACCAACCTTGAAGAAAATCGTATTTCTTGCAGTAGAATTAACATTTACATAAAGTATTGCTTCACATGGATGTTTGGTATTTATTACTTGGGTTGTTGGGTGTGGGGTGTGTCTGGAGGGATTTGAAGAATTGCTTCTTTCTAGTTTTTGGGCCTTCAGTAGGAAGAGGGGTGGAAAGGTGCTAATGCGGAATGGTTGCTTCGCTACCATATATAGGGTTTTTGAACTGGGAGGAATGCTAGAACTTTTAGCAATAGTTCATGTCCTCTAATCTCCTTTGGAAAAGGGTAATCTTCCTGGCTTCTTTCTGGTCCTTAGCCGGTGCTCCATTTATCATATTTTACCCTCAACTTGTCTATTGTGGACTAGGGGTAAAATGGAAACTTTAACATAAGTTATAATTAAGCTAATAAAGTTTTATATAGTCAGAAAAGAAAAAAGAACATCGAGATTGGAACAGAGGGAGTACTAAGGACACTCAAGAAAATGTGTGGGCCATGTATTGTAGAGTGTCTGAACAAATGTTTGACTGCCGATACATGCCAAAACAAACATGACAACTTTGTAGAAATTTAGCCATATTTCCTCCATGAAGACTATCCATTCTTGTGTTCATCTAATTGTTCAAATGTTCATTTATGTATTTCTTTTTTTCACTCTTTTTTTTTTGGATATATTCATAAATTTATTTCTTTTATGCTTGGGTAATACAAGATGCTTTTCTCGTCTCACTGCTGTATCGTTTTCAGGGCTTGACATGGCTTCTTCCTGAACGGTTTTCTGAATCTGAAATTGGACCAGAAGCAGGTTTTGTGAAATTTTGGTAACACTGGGCTTCTTCTTGTTGCCTTTAAAGTAAAGGGTTTTGTATATCTTTTCAAGCAAAACCTTATTTGATAAATGAGAAAAATGAAATATGAATATGGGAATCAAAAAGTTGAATATTGTACTTATCAGAAAAAAAAAAAGTTCAATATTGTAATGTGCAAGATTTGTACAACCAACATTTTCTTCCAATCTGTGCTATTGAACAAATAGTAATTTCATTTGCAGTAACATCATTTTTGGGCATAATCACTGCTGTCAATGAACATATAATTGATACTTCCCCAACAAGGTTGCCTGAAGGATCGGCTGGCCCTTCTTCGTTTCCTTACTCCTTGTGTATAACTTTGCTAAAAGACTTGGAAACATTAGTTGAAGTTGCGGGGCAGCAATACTATGGCGAGGACAAAAAATGGAATTTTATTGCTGTCATGGAGGCTGTTAAGTCAGTGTCATATTATTCTAGTGTATGCTTTTTATTATCATTTCATTTGTTTGTGTATTATGATCGTCATTTTGGATAAGATTTTCTACTTTATTAAAACAGGGTATTAGTAAGGTTAGCCTTATTCCGTAACCATGGGTACAAAATGCTTCTGCATGGAGGGGAGAATCTAAACAACGACAACTATTCAGATACCTTGAAGTCCCAACATGGATATTTAAATCGAATGAAACATGGACAGCATCTTGGGCAGACTCCATCGAATAATGAAGGAAGGGCATTGTCTGCATTGAGTAGGTTTGGAGAAAATGCAAGGAGGGATTCTGATCCAACATGGTTACGCAGGGTTCAACACCAGCATGCAATCATGGAGCCTCCAAGTAACAATTGTATGTTCTTGAATAAGATAATAAACTCTACTCCCTGTTCCATAAAAAAGATCCGATTTGTCAATTTTTCTTACTGCTCCACAAAATAGTAATACCTTTTTTCTTTTTCTTTTTAATTCACAATATAATAAAACAAAATGTCCTCATGTTTAACATCATAATATTACTATCATGCTACCACTACCAACTGAATTCTCCTTTTATTTAGGGGTAAAATGAAAACATATCCTTAAAGTTTTGGAATTTAGTAAATGAGACTCTTATTATGGAATGGATGGAGTATTACTCAATGGATGTTGTAATTTGCTTCTATGTTATACAGCTCTGGTGGTTGAGAGACCTACCTTTTCCCATATATTGTCAGAGAAGGGTCTCCCAGGGGGCTTATTTGTGTTGGAAGAGGTTATGTTCATCGCAAGACCTCTTATCTATGTTTTATTAATAAGGAAATATGGAATTCGTTCATGGTTTCCGTGGTCTATCTCGTTGGCCGTGGACGTAATGGGAATGGGCATCCTCTCCTATGTTACAACCTCATCGCATAGAAAGAAAGAAAGACAAATTCATCTATCCAGCTCGGAGAAGAATGAGGTAACGTCCTTCAATTTTTGCATTGTAAAATATTTTTTGCTTCGTTTCCTATAGGGGAGTGTCAGAGTTACTTCTACACTCGTAAGCATTTTTTCCTTGCATCTTTTAGCCGTAATTTTGTGAAATTGGGCTTCGAAGTACCCATTTTCCTTGCAAGTAGTGCTTGATTTGGTCTATCTCCATGATACTTCGGTTTCTTCTTTAGATACGAAGTGTGTGGATTCAGTGGTCTATTCCTGCCTCCACACGCGCATATACACGTATTCTGGAAATAATTTTGGTTAATGCTATGGCTGATTTTCATAGTGACTTTATTAATGCTAATTGGTACTTATGCTGTAGTTGATTGATAGAGTGTATTTATGGATTTGATATAGTTGAACAGACGGAAGTTGCTATGGGCGCTTTACCTTATGAGAGATCCTTTCTTTTGCAAGTATACTCGGTAATCATGTTATCCTCAAGTCAACTCCGAGCTTTTGTTTGTTGGAATTCCCTTAACATAACCAAAAAACAAGTGTCTGCATTGATTTGTTAAATATTTCAGGCGAAGACTTGAAAGCACAGAAAAACTACTACAGCCCATACCAGTTATTGGGTTTCTTGCAGGTTTGTTTGATATTGTCTTCTCAGTTAAAATTTTCTTCTCTTCAACAAATATGTTATTCAAAACATAAATAATAATTAAAAAAATCTTATCTCATATCTTCTTGCTGTGCAGAAAAACTTATCGAGCTTATGGTTGGAGCTCAAACACGCTACACTTACATGTCTGGTTCATGATATGGAAACTGTAAGTCATGCTGCACTTTCTTTTTTGGTAAAGTAATTTCCAATTTTTTCAGATTTCTTAATTTGTGTTGGTTCAGCACCCTTCATTTGAACTTCCAGCTAATACTGCTATATGGTTGTATCAAATCATTTTGGCAATTTCAATATGAAAAATAGCTTATACTTACATTCACTTAATCTCTAGTGGCTTAATGAACTACCATATCAATTATTATTTTTGATTAAAAAAAAAAAAACTAAAATGTTCATCTGAGTCACAACATTTAACTTTTTCTCAATTTGAGTTTATCCATGCTTTCTTTTCGGGTTTATGGGTAATTGAATGAGCTGTGTAGGCTAAATCAGTGTGACAATATGCAGGTATGTGGTGTTTGTGCATGAACTTAGCCAGATTCGTAGCTCTTTTGTTATTGTCCTTCCCAAAATAAAGGCAGTTGATCATTCTCCATTGCCCCTGCCTTGGTACGTTGCTTGGATGATATTCCGTAACTGGGACTCATTAAAGTCTGGTAACGCGTGTTTCAATAATAAACGATTGATACTTTGGCGAAACTGTGCATACAGACCAGCATTTCCATGTACTGGACTATGACTCCATTTCATTTTTGTTGTGAATGAGTAATATGATATTAATGTACATACATACAAGGGACGAGGCTATCGTTTGATCTTTTATCCTCATTCCGATGTTGTGATAAGATAAAAGTTTGACCTTATACTAAGAAAATAAATCTGAGGAATTTCAGTTTGATCTTGAGCAAAAATTGTGAATTTAACCAATTAAACCAAACGTATATGTGCATATATTCAAACGAGTACCAAAATTTATGCTCCTATCTAAAAAATGAATAAGCAGTATGGACGTGGTTAAGATATCTCGTTTGTATTTTGTGCTCTTTTTTTTTTTTTTCTTTTTTGGTCAATTTTTTTTTTTTGTTGTATTATATATACTTAATTCATTTTAAAATTAAAGATACATTTTAATTTTATTAAATTATATTTTAAAAATTTTAAAATTTAAAGTATAATATAACTTTGTTAAAAATATAAAATTTGTATGTACTCATATTTCTTATATAGTTTATACATTAATTTTGACATCAATAAAAATAAAATAAAGTAAATATAATTTGAATTTGAATTTAAAGATTTCACAAATTTATTACTCTCTTCGTCCCAATTTATTTGTTTTAATTAAAGAATGCACACTAATTAAAAATGGATAGTGTTGGAAAAATATGACAAAAAATGGTACAATAAAGAAAAGTGACAAATAAATCGAGATAAACTGAAAAAAAAATTAGGACAAATAAAATGGGACAGAGAGAGTACATTAAAATGCATACGTATCTCTAATTTTAGAATAAAGAATTATACTCTATACCTAAGAGTAAAATAATCTATTACTACTATATTTATTTTATTTTATTTCTTTTCTAATAAAGTTATTTGCTTAACATTTTTTTAATAGGACTATGATTGATATTGTTATAATAAATGTCAACTTTAATTCATAAATATAAATTTATTTAGTAACAATTGCTAATAAATTGATGCATAAGACACTTAACAATAAATTAATAAATTAGGTTGTAATTTAATAAAATTATGTTTAAAATTAAAATTCAAAAATAAGTGTTGAAAATTTTATGTTATTATATATTTCTTTAATTGGCAATGAGATATTAGCCAAGTAGTTAAGATTGGGATCCTGAGATCTTTTATTCTTGAAAGGTCTGAGGTTCGAATCTCATATACGCAATATGTGGAGTTATTTTCTCACTTAGAGTTATTGTCTCCCTTATTTAGTTAAGTGGATCGTTGTTCTCTCTTATTGGTGGGATTTCTTTCCTGTTTATGAGATTGTTCTCTCTTATTGGTGGGATTTCTTTCTCGTTTATGAGATTGTTCTATCTTATTAGTGGGATTTTTTTCCTGTTTATGAGATTATGATTGAGATTAATAATGCAAAGTCTTGTCTCCCTTATCCGTGGGATTTTTAGTTCATTATTATAATATTAATGTGGTTCATGTGGGAGTCCATCATTGTTTAATGATTTAAGATAATGTAATTATAATGCATAGTGAAACTAGTGCCACCACCCATTAAAAATAAATAAATAAATAAATCTCTTAGTTTAAGAAAAATAAATGTTTATTTTAGACTTTTTCAATTCAATTTACAAATTTAATTTATTATCATAATAAGTTTAGAAAAAGAAATTATTATAATTTATAGTATTTTTTTAGATAACTTTTTATGAATGTGTATGAGTTAAATGTAATGAATGACACAATTTTTAGTTCTTTAAAATTCAAAAATTAAATTTATAAATCAAAAAATATTAATGTTTTTACCTTCAAAGAGCCTTAGTATAGTTCTCTCTTTTTTTCTTTTTTATTCTTTAAAAAAAAAAAAAACTATTTTCATGTGTCAAGTTAAATTGCAAAGATAAGCTTTCATTTATGAACAATGATAAATACAATTTTAAATCTTACATAAAATATGAACTTTAAATTGTAAAATTCTATTCATATATATATATTAAAATTAAAATAATTGTGATGAATACCACGCGTTAATCATGTGTACTTAGCTAGTTTACAAAAAGCCCGATCGGTAATGAAATGGCGAAGTTCACTCCCACTTGTTTGTTAGTAGGATTGTTAAATAACTTGAGTCGAGCTTGAGTTCAGCTCGTTTAGTTAAACGAATTTTTTTTTAAGTTAAAGATCGACTTGTTTAACTCAAACGAGTCTCTTATTGAGTTTTTAACAAGTCGAATTCAAGATTTTGGTGAAAAATATGAAAATATTTATTGTTATTGAACTTTTATTGAGTTGAGCTTGGAATGAATCAAATTCGAATTCGACTTGTTAAACCAAATAAGTTTTTTTAACGACCTCCTGTTGAATCTTAACCAAGTCAAGTTCGAGTCTTAAATAAGTTCTTGACTCGTTTAACACCCTGTTTGTCAATTCTCCAAGATTTCGAAGTGATGGGACAATATAAAAGGAGTTGTTATGTTGGTGCTTGTTTGGTAGCTGTTTATATAATATTTACGTTTGAAGATAATTATGTTCAGAAATATGAGTGATGGGGACTGGCCCAAATTAGGACTGAGGTCAGCAAACATCACCATAACCTGGTCCCAGAGCACAACACACGTGGACAAAGTCAACGAACTGGTCAACCGGTCACTCTCAACTCGCCTGATCGCCCGTCAATAGTCTCACTACAGACCTTCGGGCGACCGACCATTTGCCGCAAGTACTAGCCTAGCGACCGCCCATACCGCTCTCTCTAATTTGGGCCTAACCCAACGGAAACCTTGCGGACCAATAAACAAACATTAAGCCAAGTATATATCTAGCCCGCCCAACAGGCCCAACAAAAGCTGAGTCGACCCAATCAGATGTCTAACCGGCCCAGCTAGTCCAACAAGGCACGTCCCCTCAGGTGGGACCCACGATTACTGTACCCTCAGCCCTCGAGCCACAACGGGACTTTTATAAATACCCCTTCATTACCACTGTAAGGAGGGAGGTTGAAATTTCTGACTCTGACAACACAATATTTCTCTTTCTAAAAAGTCTTTGCATTAATCTTAATCGCTGACTTAAGCTTCGAATAGGGGAACATGGTCCAAAACGCCCGTGTTGCCCATCTTGCAGGTTGATCGAGACGAGGACGACTTAGTTGGACGATCGGGTCGTTAGGTCAAAAGGAAAGATCGAGCTTGTTCCGACAATGAGTTTACAACTTAAATATAATTTGATAGACTTAAGTTGCAAATTATCAGTTTTTTGGAAGATCTACCAAACAAATATTTAATTTCAAAATTATATTTCACGAGTTAAGTCAAAATATACGAAGCTTTTCGTTGTTGAAAATAAGTAAATAACAATATAAAAAATTACTTCTAAGTTTTACTTGACTAATAATAAATTAAATTTTCTTATCTCTTGTTTTCCTTTCGGTTCAAGGACGGCACGTTTGAGAAACAAGTGGGCTTCAACCTAAGCTGGACACCACCGTGACACAAGTGGGAGGCTCATAGGCCTCGGGCCAAACCCACTATGATCCACTGCCACCTGCAGTGGATGGCCCCCCCGCCCACCGCCAGCCATACTTACCTGCCTGCCTTCTCCCGCATTACTGCTTGTTTGTATTCGGCCCTAGGATGGGCCGTTTAAATTTCGAATTCAATTCATTTAAGATTTCATTTGTATTCGTTTAATTTAATAAATTTAATTTCATAATATTAAATATTTTAAAATTATTTTTAAAAATTTTAAATTTAATTTATTAAAAATTAAATATAAATTTATTAAAATTAATTAAATTGATCTCGAAATCGACAAATTCTAACTTGATCGTTTGTTTGGCCTAATCGCAGAAATTGGAAAATCTCATCCAACATGGAAGGAAGAGAAGTGAAATTTTGATTGTAAAAGCAGAAAATAGGTAGCCTCACAGGCCCACAGTTTGCTTCATTGGAGGCATCAACTTTGACCCAACCAGCTAACCAATGACAAAGAGATGAGTGGAGCCCCCAACAAAGTGGGACCAGGAAGAAATGGGACCCACCACGTGTCGTCATATCATGGCCCGGTCCCATCTATTTGTTCTCATCCTTGTAAATAGCCTACTGCTGTATTGTTTATACGAAGTATTAGGTCTACCAAGTCCCAAGCCCCCTCTCTCCTTTTTCTCTTCTCTTGGGTTCTTTTTCTTCTATCCCAATTTCTCAAGCATGGCCTCAATAGGAAGCAAAGACTTTGACGAGGACGAACCCCAACAACCACCACCTACGGCGGCGCAACCACCGTGTGTGGCCTCTCCACCCGGATTTTCCGTAGTTGAGCTAAAGAATGAGCCAGACACTAACGAAAGGATACTAAAGGTGGACGAACCGACACCACCAGCATCAACTCATCCGCCGCCGAGGAGAGTTTCAACCAAAGACCGCCACACGAAAGTGGAAGGCCGAGGGCGGCGCATACGCATGCCCGCCACATGTGCCGCCCGCATCTTCCAATTAACTCGAGAGTTGGGCCACAAGTCGGACGGCGAAACCATCCGATGGCTGCTCGAGCACGCTGAACCGGCCATTATAGCCGCCACGGGAACAGGAACGGTCCCCGCTATTGCCATGTCCATAAATGGAAGTCTCAAAATTCCTACCACTTCTCCGGCCACAGGAGGAAAGAAACGTAAGCGGCTCGCCAACAGCGATTTTGTCGACGTGGAATCCAATACAAATTCCAATAATTCAACGGTTTTAGCTCCACTAACGGAATCAACAAGAGCAATACCACCTCAAACTTTAGTACCCATGTGGGCCATTCCATCAAATGCAGGGCCAACATTTTGGATGATCAATCCACCAAATCAACCTCAAATATGGGCATTTCAAGCAGCAGGGGCCGCGGCGCCACTGATAAATGTCTCGGCCCGGCCCATATCGTCTTTTGTGGCCTCCATGCAACCTGCAGTGAGTAAACCACCATTGGAGGTTTATTCGAGTTCTGCCGTGGGAGCTAAAGTGGAGATAACAAATTCAAGTTCTGCACCAAGTTCGTCATCAAGTCCTGCTAAAACTGCACCACAGCTATTAAGAGATTTTAGTTTGAAGATTTGTGATAAACAAGAGCTTTCACTTATGGAAAGAAAGTCTAGTAGCTAGCTAGACAGGATGATATCGATGTGTGAAGTGTGAATACAAATTTTCATTTTTAATATCTGACTTTTTATTTATAATTTTATTTCCTGCATTCACCATTTATCTAATGTAATAATTAATCAACCACATATTTCAAGTATATTTCTTATCGTTTGACAAACAAATTTGCACTCAGAGTATAATTATGAGATAAATGGAGAGTCACTTGGCCTAATCTATATACGCCCTGCCCTGTTTGGTTGAGTTAATTATTGGCGATTATAATTTATTTTTAAAAATTAATTCTTTTAAAGTTAATTTTAAAAAATAATTTTAAAATTTTTATAAGTTAAGTATAATAATATTATTAATTTATTATTAAAAATTAATTAATAAATATTTTTTTTAATTCAAAAAAAAATTATAATCAACAAATAAGTTATAAACTATTCTGAAATAAATTATACCAAACAAACTCATATGCTTTTTGAATAAAAGATTTATTGGTTAATAGTTTGGTTTTGAACTATAACGTCTGGATGAACATGTTGCACAGTCGGCTGTGAACAAAGAGGTAATTAGTTAGGTGTTTTAAATTAGCCGATGACTCGTTTAAAGTTTAAATTTTTTTATATTTAAAATTTAATTAGAATTTATTAAAATTTTATTTAAATTAACGAGATGAGTTCAATATTAGATCTTTTAAAGTTATACGCTTTACGAGTTTGATGTCATTAAATATTTGAGATTGTTTTGAAAAATATGAATTGGATTTGTTAAAAATTTAATAAAAAATTAGATTAATTAAACGAGCAGAACTCGAAAAAAAAAATTTATTTTACCTAAATAAATTAGTTTTGAATTTGACAAACTCAACTCGAGTTATTTAACACCCTTATATCAGCTCAAAATAAACCAATTTTTTAAATATTTTTTATTAAATAACTTAAAATGAATAAATATTTACACAATTAAATGAGTATAAATACTTTAAATGACGTATTTTTTAATATTAATTTATTAAAAATATATATTTTAAAATATTTATACTTACACAATTATATAAACATGTGTTTTCAGTCATTATCATTTTAAATTTGTTTTTTGTTAATCGCTAGCAACATCTTAAAACGCTTAAGTCTCTACTTTAGCCTTTTTTTTTGTCTGTAACAAGCTTTTTAGGTTTCAACTTTATCACCGGACTTGTAGTTGGGATCACATGCGCACGTGTATGAAGATGGACAGGAGTGCACGTGTAAGGTGGGGCAAGATTAGGTGGTGAAAAGAAGGAGAATGGTGGGACCAGAGAGTTTGTTGGGAATTGGGTTTCGACAGCAATTGGTGGACCCGCGAAATGGTGGGTCAAAGCAAGCAAAAGCTTATGCATGGTGGACCGTGCAAAAATGACGGGACCACCTCTTAGCATCTAATGGTGGGCGGGGGTCCCAAGACGATAAAAATGGGACCTTATTAAACCGTTTACTCCAAGTGGTGGTCCCCAGAGCAATATGGTTGACTAATTCTTTTGTTTTGAGAATAATGTGGCATCTTCCCATTTTTATTTTTACATGCTTACAATTAATTGAATTAATTTATAAACACAAAATTTATTATTTTGGATGCTAATAATTTTGGATCAGTTTATTTCACAACTAAGACTAAAGTCCTGTTTGACATAATTTATAAAAAAATAATTTTAAAAAATAAATTATTATTTTTTTATTTACTTATAAACAATTTATGCTTCATTTATAAAAAATTGATAATAAATTGTTTCAACCAGACCCTCAAAATATTATCCTCCATAAGTGTGGGCCGTCCATGGACAGTGTCCATGATGAATGACATTTAATACTGTTTAATCTTCATTTTTTGATTTTTTATATATAATAATAAATATTTTGTATACAGTAAATGTATAGCTCATGTGGTTTTTTAATTAAATTACGCATGTTTGAAATAAGATAAATAAATCTTTTGGAACAAATAAAATAAACACTAATTAAATGTCTTATTATCTCAAAAATAATATGTAAAACATCAATTTTGAATTGATGTCATAAATTTAATATCAAATTTATTTGTAAGTCCTGTTTAGCACAATTTATTTCAGAATAACTCAAAATTTATTTGATAAATAAAATAAATTATAAGTTGAAAAAAAATTCATTAACAATTTTTTTAAATAAAATAAAAATAATATTATATCCAACTTATAATTTTTTTAAAATTAAGAAAAATAAACATTTTTAACATGATTTTTTTTAATATATATAATTTGATAAGAAATAAATTATATTACTCGAACCGATATTGGTCCTGCCTATCTTACTTGTTAGGACTGCTCATTAAGGGAAAAACCCCACCTTACCCCCAAACCCATACCAGACCCGTACCAAAAACTTCAAGCGGTAAATAACCGATCGCGGAATCGCATATGCGGTAAATTAGCGGTCCCGGGTTTTGCAGAGTTTACCAAATTTTGCGCGAGACTTTTTCTGTTCTTCTGTTTCTCCCACCATATTTGCAGGCCAAAGACGAGTAGCGTCTGGTAAGTTGGTGCAATAGTGGCTCAAGGTGATGAACAGAAGGCTTTTTTTTTTTTTAAAGATAAATTTCACTTAACTGTCAATGGTTTAAATTGATTTTCATTTAATTATCTGTAATTTAAAATTTGATATTTAATTATTTGTGATTTTAAAGTTAAGTGAATTGTTAAATTTTACTTAATGTCGTTAGATCTAAGTTAAATGATAATAAATGGTTATATGGAAATCGTTTTAAATCACATGTGATTATGTGGGAATCATTCTAAACCATACGTGGTAATAATCGGCTCAAACCATATGTAGTAAAATTGTTATTATTTTTCCTTAAATTTGATATCGTTAGATAAATTTAATTGTTCCACTTAATCTCAAAATTACAAGTGGTTAAATATTGAATTTTAAAATACAAATAATCAAATAAAAATTAATTTAAACCATATATGATTAAGTAAAATTTATTTTTTTTATGATCAAAATCCAAATGGCTCAACTATCAATGGATCAGCTTCATTTTTCTCCATGACTGGTCACATGTTCATTTTAATTTTGTTTATTTTATTACCCAATAAATGATTTTTTTTATTTTAAAAATTTTTGATTTTTAATTAAAATAATATAAAATTCTATTAATACATAAATATAATTAAAAAAAAAATATTTCATAATATTTTATGTACCACAAAAAGAAATAACTTTGAAATGGAGGTCAAATAAAAATATATCTTTTTAGGTTAATATAAGACCTCGTATTGTGTGAAATAAAAAGAATAGCACTATAATACAGTATATTAACAGATTAATCTTATACGATATTCTCTTCATTCTATAAAAATTAATTAATTTTTTATTATTTTTGGTCAAATTCATTAATTTTAAAATTTATAATTAACATTATATATTAAAATATTATAATAAACCAACAATGAATCTAGTAACACATTTAATATAATTTCTTATGATTCTAATCTCATTGTTTTTATACATATAAAATACTCCATAAGAAACTACATTAACTGCATAAAAAATTAATTTATTTGACTACTTTTGGTCAAATTATAAAATGAGAACTACGCATGGATGATGATGGTCATGAATATAGATGTATTAATTAAGTTTAATTAATAGCATTGATAATAAATAATATAATAGACTTAAAGATGTTTTATTTTTTTTTTCTTATTATTAACTTTTTATAGTTATTCTTTTGCTTTCTAATTTATTTTATTCCTAAAAAATGAATCTCTTTTTTACTTATTTTTTTCGACTAAACTAAAACTAAATTTTAAAATATGTATTTATAACTTTATGTAACTTAATAATATTACATAAAAATTGGTTATAAATTATTGGAATATTTATTTATATATTTTTTACTAAAAAATACATTTAAAAATTTAAATCAAAAAATTATTATGAATACGCATGTGGTATTTTCCTAGTACTATAACTTCAATCACTTATATTAAAATATTTCTCCCTCTAAAAAAAAATAATTACACTTAATATATGTAAATTAAGAAAAAATTTAATTATGACCATAGAAAAAAAATTTAAGTAGCATAAACTTGAGTATTTTTATAAAAAAAAATTATTATTTAAATATTTACTATATATTTTTATTGATATACATATTAAAATCATTAATTATGGTATAAAAAATAACATGTTTCATCATTTTTGGAACAGATAAAGTATTTAACTATTAATTTCCTTAAAAATTTTAAACTCACAAAGTTGTTGCTAAATATGTATATCATCCATGTGTAGTTCTCATTTTATAATTTGACCAAAAATAGTCAAACAAATTAATTTTTAAAGGACAGATAAAGTACATTTTATAAAACATATTCATTTAAAATAGAGATTAAATTATATACTATAAAATGATTAAAGTCATGAAATTCATATAAATAAATTAAGCTTAATAATTCCAATAACTCCTGTAACCGGTGACCACCCCATGCTTACTACAAAGTAATCAAGTCTCAAATGTAGCCTGTCCACACTTTGTTTTCGAACCAAACAAGACGATTTAGCCCAAGCTAAACTTATCGAAAGGCCCAAGCCCAATACTTTTTGTTCGTTTGGTTCAATAGGCTTTCAGAATTTGAACAAAATTTTCTTCTTTCTCCTGCTTATATACGAAGTAAAAATTGATACAGGCAGCAGGCAGCAGGCAGCAGCTATTGCAATATTCTGTCCCTTCGACAAGCTTGCTTCTCGCTTTCGTCTCCGTTCCTTCAAGGTTTTCTCTCTCCATCACTCACTCTGCAATATTTGTATAATCTTAGCTGTTTATTAATTACTGTTGTATTGCGTGAAGAATGATAAATTGTGTTATTAAGTGTACTTTTTGCTTTTTGTCCATAAAAATCATGTCTTTATAGAGTACTTCTCTCTTTGTTACTAGTTTCTAGATGATTGACTTCTGCTTATTTTGCTCATTGTCCATAAAAATCATGTCTTTAAAAGGTAATTCTCTTTTTGTTACTAGTTTCAAGATGCTTATTCTGCTGTATATATACCTGAAGGAAGCATAATTTCTCGCTCAAAGACTAAGAAACTACAAACATGAGTTCTCTCTCGGTTATTGGTTTCCACATGTTTGATAAAAATTTTCAATTACACCAAAATTAAGTATTTCTTTCCAAATTGAGAGTAATGAGGTGTAGAATAATAGATTTTTTGAAAATGATTATCACTATAGTTATTGAAAGTCCCCAGGGTATGCACTGTGGTGCACGTAGCGTTGTTGTTCCATGCTAAGTAAAACATCATTTGTTTAGTAAAGGTTCTGGCAAAGTAATAAGCTTGAGTGCTGGACTATTTAAAATGGGGGTGCCGTGATTTTTTTTTTCCACCAACTATGATATTTTGTAAAAGAGTAATGTAGTTGTTGCTTTTTTGGTGTGGAGGGAGCAAGCGATACCTATTTTGACTATATTTCTCCATTCATTCCAAAAAAATTGTCTCATTTGACCCCTTTTTTTTTTAAAGAAAAGAAAGTACTAATTATATTATAATAGTATAAAATGACTTAATATCAACAAGTTAAGCTTCTTATTTCATTATTATAACACCATTACTATGTAATTATTTTTTCATTTTTGAATTAACAAATTTATATTCTTGATATTACTATATTTAACTAATGAGATTCTTTTTCTAAAAGTGAGATAGTAAAAACTAAGAGTAATACATTTTTAAAGTTGGGATTACCATACTAAACTATTACATAAGATGATAAGAATGTGTAGTTTTGGAGAAAGAAAAAAAAATGGAGGGTTTTTGGTCCATCATTCTATAGTGTAGCTCCGCCCTTGGTAAAGGTGGAACTCACTAATCAAAATGATGTTGCTTTATTACAAAATGCCATCATTTTACTTTTAATGATGCACGCAATGCCCCCTTTTATCTTATTGAAATTAGAAGGTTAAATTTGAAACTGTATGAATTTTATAGACTGGCTGTAGTATTGGGACATAAGATACAACAGGAAGTTATGCTTTGACTAAATTTTGTTTATACTATAATGTAGCTTTCGTAGTTTTTTTCAGATTTTTTTGCCAAATGCTCGTAGAAATTTTCCCCTTTAATTCAATCGTTGTTTGCCCATTTGTTTGTTTACCTTTTGAAGTTCCTGAAGTTAAGAGTTCAGATACTATAGCGATGATGTTAGATTGAGTTGGCATCACTGGCGACGACAAAGCCCTGTCAATCACTTGTAATATTTATCACTCAGTGTCGGAACAAGCCGCACATTATGTTTTCAATATTTGATACAAGTTAACGTGAAGACTTGTTAGAAGAAGTAAATACAAGTAAATTACCTAAGTCTTCTTATGATTTTGCCAAGTCTCTGTTTGTCTTACTTTTCTCTGCATTATGGGTGTTCATATAATTTTGGGTTAAGAATGTTTTAACTTATAATTTGGGATCAGAATGTTTTAACTTATACACATTTTAAAGTCAGTATTATATTGTTGTGCTCGGTTTTTGATTTTTACAACTATAATGGCTTTCTATGCATTATTTTATTATCTACTACTTGTGGTTTCAAGATTTCAGATCCTGGCCATTTTATTGATCAAATGTGCAGTCTAATCAGTCCAATTAATTTGTTAATATCTATGACTGATCATTTGGCATCTATCTTTGCAGGTTCTTTGTGACTCTTATTGAGTTCTTGGTATAAGAAGTGATTCTTAACAACCTGTGGTGTTATAGCATTCTCTCTTTGGTTTTCACTTTTAATTTTTTCTCTTTGAGATGGATGATACCATAGAGTCCTCCTTACCACCACACATTCTCCAGCCTTTGATGATTGCTTCAAACTCATCTACCTTAGTCAGAGCCTTGGAACGACTTACGGAAATTGCCAGAGCAACTGATGGTCGCTCAGAGCTTGCTTCTAGGAATGTCTTGGCTATGGTCCTTGAGCTCTGTCAATCTCTTTCCTATCCTTCTTGTCGTTACCTTCTATTGTTGTCTCTAAGACTGCTCAGAAACCTTTCTGCGGGAGAAATAAATAATCAAAACTCATTTATTGAACAAAATGGAGTTGCAATTGTTTCTGCCATCTTTAATTCTGTCAAACTATGTGCTGATTCAGACTTTGAAATAGTAAGAGCGGGACTGCAAGTTCTCGGAAATGTTTCATTGGGTGGTGAGAAACACCAACGTGCTGTTTGGAATCAATTATTTCCACTTGACTTTCTTAAGCTCGCAAGAATTCAAAGCAAGGGAACATGTGACCCTTTGTGTATGATTATTTATGCATGCCTTGACGGCAATCACGGGTTAATTGCTGATCTCTGTTCAGATCAAGGGTTTCCTATTGTGGCAGAAATAATACGGACTGCTTCAGCAGGTAAAATTGTTGTCTTTCCGATTGGTCCTATGAAATTTATAAGGTTCCAATATGGAAATTTATAAGATTCTTAAAAACTCTTTTTTTTTTATGATATTGTCAGTTGCGTTTGGAGAAGATTGGTTTAAATTGATTCTTTCAAGAATATGCCTGGATGAACATTGTTTCTTACCATTGTTCTCTAAGTTATCCCTGTCTGATGATTGTCATGTTACCACGTCTAAAGCTGATCTTTTTGAACCCGAGCAAGCATTTTTATTGAGTAACTTATCAGATATCTTAAATGAGAGAATAAGTGATCTCAATGTTTTCGAAGATTTTGCTTTATGCATTTTTGGAATATTTAGAAAAGCCGTGGAGGCTGTTGATTACGAATCAAGGGGGCAATTAGGTCTTCCGACTGGGTCTACTGATATTGATGTTCTTGGATATTCTCTCACCATTTTGAGAGATATTTGCGCCTGCGATAGTTTAGGAGGATTCAAGGAAGATGACTCTGTGGATGTTGTTGGCTTGCTTTTTTCCTCGGGGTTCTTGGAACTACTACTTAATTTGCTCAGTGATCTCGAGCCTCCATCAATAATTAGGAAAGCTTTGAGACAAGGTGGGTCTGAAGAAGGGACATCTTCGTCATTCTCGGGAAAGCGTTGCCCTTATAGAGGATTTCGTAGGGACCTTGTTGCGGCTATTGGGAATTGTGTGTACCGAAGGAAGCACGCCCAGGATTGGATTAGGGAGAATAACAGGCTTCTAGTATTGTTGCAACAGTGTGTTATAGATGACGATAATCCGTTATTGAGGGAGTGGGCAATCTGGGCAGTGAGGAACGCGCTGGAAGGAAATGAAGAGAATCAACTTGTAGTGAGGGAATTGGAGCTTCAAGGATCGGTTGATGTGCCTGATATTACTATGCTTGGGCTAAAAGTGGTGGTGGATCCAGAAACTCGGCGTGCGAAACTTGTGAATACCTCTTGAAGATTTTCAACTACTTATGGTCAATATTCACCCTTCCATGAAGCTCTGATCAAACGATTTGTGCAGGTAGTGTTTATTTTTCACTCTTTTTCGTACATTCGTAGACCAAGTTATTTTCTAGAATATCAGATTAATGGGGGTTTAGTATCTTGAACTAATGGAGTTTGAAGGGTCTTAGTATTATTTATGTCATTTCCTATTATATATGCGTAATTAGATTGAATAGGTGATCGAAAATACCAAACTGTAGTGCACTAATTTCGTTGTTCTACTTATGTTCCCCTTCCTTCGTAATTTTCTTGTAGTTTGAAATTTATTGTCTTCTGTCATTTTCTTAGCTTAGATTTCATTCTGAGATTAAAAAGTTAAGAGCACTTTTTCTATATTTCTCAAATAATGCTTTTCATTAGACAATTGAATAATATGATGAATTTAAGCATAGTTGTCGAATCATGAACCATATCGTGTGTCCGAATTAAAATAATGATAACTGCATTTTGCTAAATTGGAAGAATTGAATTCAAAAGTCTGATGGTCTGGACAAATTACTTCTCCAGAGTCTGATTTAAATAATACGTAGTATTAGCATGACTTTGTACCTGTGTTATCTAGATTAATTATGTTACCAGTTGGTTCTTTTTCAAACGATGATATGCTGCCTGGAGTTTATGTTTCATGTCAGAGCAAGCCTTTAAACTGATCCTGTATCAGAGAGTAAGTGGGCAAATGAGGAAAGTATATTGTTTCCAATAATTTTGCTGTGTTTTCTTGGAATATTAGTTGATTCTTTTACATATTGAGAGGTTAATGCACATGAGCGGTTTGAGGATAATAGTGCTGTCATTTGAATTTTAGGGCTTATTTGAGGTTTTTTGGATTTCTACTTTCTTCATGTAAATTATGTATTCTGTGCGTCCCAAAATGATAGTCTCATTTTAGAAAGCTAAGCAGTTTAGTTGCCCAAAAAAGTACAAAGAAGTGAAAATATTACTCGGTTCACTCGAAGGAGAAAAGAAAACAAACGTCTACTTTTTACATAGGTTTCTTACCCTAACCCATTTAGTCTTCTTGAATATTATAAACAACAATGGGACTTCTCACAACATGCCGAGGGCTTCTCCATATCAATGAACCTGAAGCCAATTTACTTTTAGGTGACATTGATTTTGCATTCACCACAACCTTAAAGCTTCTCTTCTGTGAGACCTGAGTGAATGTTAGACTTGTAGGATTAACGGTAATATCCACTCCTGTAGGTGCTCTAATGGTGGCATTGTATACAGATTGAGCGGGACCCACATTCGTGACCGTCCTCCTAAACACGCCAATCTTTGGGTCATCCTTTTTCAAGCTAAGTTGCATGGTTGGGTAGTTTATCGCGTCCTCACCATCAGCAGGAATCAACGTGGAGCAATTTATCGATTTAGTCCCAATTAAAGTGGCTAAAGATGATCCATTATACCCCTCGTGGCACAGAAACTGAATGTAGGCAATGTCATTCATGTTGTAGATTAACCCGGGGCTAAGGGCTTTTCTAGGGTTCAGTTGACCAGCACCATAGGCAAATTCGGCATCTTTGTTAACCTTTGAGCTCATAGGTGTTGCTTTGATCAAGATTTGCATGCATGGAGGCATTAACTAGTGAATATTTGGTTACTTGCATAAAAATAGTTCATGAATCTATTCCAAAATGAGAGTTTCATTTTTGAAAACACGTATTTTAAGAAGAGTAGTCAATTCCTCATCTAAACACGCATGAAGATTTAGTATTTTCATGTAAAAAAGGGACTTCTCATTTTGAGATGAACAAGAAAATTAAAACTTAAATAAATAAATGAATTACCTGTAGTCATGATAGCGGATTTGATTGCGGATGAAGACCAGTTAGGGTGGAATGATTTTACGTAGGCAGCAACGCCGCCAACATGAGGGCAGGCCATGGAAGTTCCAGACATGAGGGTGAATTTTGAATACTGGGTGTCGCCTTTCAACCCAGTAAGCGACCTCAAAAGGGTGTATGAAGCCAAAATATCAATCCCTGGTGCCGCAATATCAGGCTGCACCGTTGTCCGGTTAACAATTTCATTAGGAAATAGGCCTAATATTTTCCTCTTTTTTTTTTTTTTTTTTTTTTATTATTATTATCAGGCTGCACCGTTGTTTTATTTTTATTTTTATTTTTGGGTTGTGAAAGTCTAATAGTAGTTAAATATTCATGTTGCTTTTCATGAGATATACCTTGAGAATGTGTCTAGAACCTTGGTTTGGACCTCGAGATGAAAATGAAGCGATAAATGGAGCTGGGATTTTAACTTCCTCCGATCTGTGTATCACTCCCGATGGAGAACTGCATGGTTAAAAAAACATAAATGAATTCTTCTATTGAATCATCAAATATTTCATTATATAAAGCTCAGTCATAGTTCATAGTTGTTAAACTCTTACGAGTCATACAAGTTGAATGTCGTTCCTAATTGAGCGTAAAATAAATTAGTTTTTATAAGTGACTCTTAAAGATGAAAACTCTTATGAGTGATGATAAGACACAAGTGAGACTTGGAGTCGATATAAAACAAGTCCAACCCTAAAAAATAAAGAAAATTAAAAGTTTTGAAGCAAATAAATTGTTTTTCTGAATTGCTAAAAGAAGAAAATTCAATCGCCATAACAGAATTATGGGTTGATCTATAAAATCTTAGTTTTTAGACTAAGAATTTTTTAACTTATTGCCTATTTCACTTTATTTGTTCAACTCAAGCTTTATTTAAGTTTTAGTTGGTTATTTGAATTTTATTCTTACATATTTTATCTTTTAATGTATAACTCCAATGTCTGTTACTAATTTTTTCTTTTTTTTTTTATTAATATGAACATTCTGACGGGTCACAAATCGAGTCAATTGACAAGTCAAAAATTAAGAAAAAAGAATTTACGTGGTCTTAAATTAAAATATAATATATTGATTTTCTGCAAAAACTTGCCTTGTTGAGCTTATATAGTGATTGAGGATTTCTCCTATGGAGGAATTCACCATGGTTGAAGGTGCCATGTAAATCTGGGCAGCATCAAGAAACATTTCGCTCTCGATTATGGTTCCGATTCCTCCGAGCCCTTTGACGACGGAATCGATACCCCAAGATGATAGCTTGCAATGGATGAGCTTTCCTTTTACTTTCTTAGCATCCATTGCATCTTCAACACAGAACCTGTAAAAATATATATATATAGCATGCGATTATCTTCATAAATAGCCCGCATTTAATTTATTACTACATCCGTTTTAAAATTATATATAGTTATTTATTTTTGATACGTTTTAAAATTAGAGATAAGTTTATATTTTAATACTGTAAAACATTATTATATTTTTAATTTATCATTTCATTATAAATATAGATGAATTTTAATGTAAAAATTACAATTGAATTTTTTCTTAAAAATTAAATTTTTTTAAAAATATTTATAATTTTAGAACAGATAATCTTATTTTGACGGTTTTGTTTAAATTAATTATTGACTTTAGAGTAGTAAGTACCCTGCTCTGTCCTTGCTTTTTGAGTTCTTTGCTACATCAGCCCCCGCGGCAAGAGGGTACAGTTTTTTTTTTGGATCAAACAAATTAACTCCAACTCCCTGCGAGTGTATAAATATGTGCATGCAATTTCATATTTAGGTCAAATATACTTTTAAAATTGATATTTTTATCAAGTAAATTTATATTTTCACAAGTAGATACTTCCTCCATCTCATTTATATTGCAACATTTTTTTTTTACATCTGACATTATTTGCAACATACTCAATTTGAAAAATTTAATAATATTAATTGTCTAAATTACTTTTACTTTATTAAATATGGCACACCACTTCAATCACTATTATCTTATTTTAAATTATTATATCAATATTATATCTCACCACTTTAACTACTATTTCACTATTATCTTTTTTGAATAATAATTTTAATCATTATTCTCCTATTTAAAATTATAGTATCAAACACATTTTTTAAACTCTGCACAAAGTCTTGCAAATATTTTGGGACGGAGGGAGTATCACTTAAAGCAATTCAAGGTATTTGAGCTTCAAATGGTATCAATTTCAATTTCCTTTCTATTCATAGGGTATTCTTTTTAATAAATTATATTTTAAGCAAATATAAACTTACTAAAGCTGTTTGTCCATTCCCCAACAGAACCTTGCTGTTAAACTGCCTACCAATGCTGCTAGCCGCCACCGTAAAAATCCATGGTGCATGGTTAGAAACACTGCCCAAACTGGGTCCATCGTTTCCGGCTGAAGCTACAGTTATAATCCCATATCTCATGGCATGAAATGATCCCACTGCAATACAATCCGTTACATAGCTCCCGGAAACGCCACCAATGGAGATGGATATTACATCTACGCCATCGTTAATGGCAGCTTCAAACGCGGCCAAAATGTCCATGTCGGAGCACCCGTAGCTCGCCCAACAGACCTTGTACATTGCAACCCTAGCCGACGGCACTGCCCCACGGGCCGTCCCTTTGGCTAGCCCGTTTAGGCTTGCGTTTGGAACTAGGGTTCCAGCTAGGGTTGAGGATGTGTGAGTTCCGTGGCCGTCGATGTCTATAGGGGATAGTATGTCTTGTGGATCGGGAGTTTTGTCCAGCTTGAAGTATTTTGCTCCTATAAGCTTGCTTTAATGCACAAACAAGACGGTTGATCAAGGAGAGTGGAGTTACTAATTAAACAATGGTAAATAATACATACACTCTATATTTTATCGTATCTGAATTTGATGAAATTATGAATGTCAAGATAATAGGAAAATATATTGCACTTGTAAATATTTTTCTATAATTCAATTTTATAACTTCACAGGAAACAAGTCCTAATTTATCAGTCGTGCTCCTCCGTAAGTTAAAATTGCTTTTCTTCTTGAAGGAATTAATGAACACTAGGATGAAAAAATTATTACACATTGAAAATGGTAAAACAGTTTATATATATATATATATATATATATATACTGTACTAACTTGTTGCATCCAGAAAAATTAGCAAAGTGACCACAACTTCCTTTCCATTTCACCGGAGGGGGACCAAGTCCATCGTCCTTAAAGCTCTCCGATTGCGGAGTGATCCCTGGAAATCCATCAACAAATTTATTTTTCCTGACTTCTAGTATACCAATATTTCATGTAATTAGCTTTACTACTCCCTCCATCCCAATTAAGTTAAAGGTCCTGACTTTCTAACATTGTTCAACACGAGTTCCAAGGTGTTTCAAAAATATGGTTATACATTATATTTTGAGTAAAAAGAATATAAGTTTGACCTCATATAATTTATATGAGATCACTTCAAATACAATGTACTTTAATTATTTACTGAATAATTTAACCGTACGGATGTTCAAAGAATGCAAAAAAGATTAAAGTGCGAAAATTTTCATTCAATTTGGAGTTGTGGAACACCATTATTATAACAGTGTAAAATAAGTTTAAAATAATCAAATACTCCTATAAGTCTTTAAAATATACTTATTTTATACCCTTATAATAGTGATGCTCCACAACTTCAAATTAAATAAAAAATTTTGTACCCTAATCTTTTTGGATGCTCCTAATATCCAAGACCATTCAGCAAATAATCAAAACACATTGTATTTGAAATGATCTCATATAAATTATATAATATCAAGCTTATATGCCTTTTACTCTTATATTTTTATGTATATTAAGTATATTGAAAAGTATAATATACAAATATATCAAATATATAAAAATATTGTTAAAATATAATACATATATGTGTTTTTGAGACCTCTTAAAATTCATACAAAAAATTAATACGTTTAATATGGGAGGATTGAATATTAAAGAGGCCACATAAACTTCATTAACCTGTGTCAAATACTCCCACTATAATGTTGCTCTCTGATTTCTGCTTTCTTTTAGCAGTTTGAGGCAGACCAATATAATCCCATGATTTTGTAGTGTGTAGCTTGTGATGCTTATTCTGGATGACGGAAACTACACCGTCCATGCCTGAAAATTCAAATTATAATAGAAATTCGAGTTGATAAAATGTGAAAACAAATTTTTGACTACCGCATATAGATGTCTATGAGTGCAATGTGGCGCCTTTCTTGTGTTGGTATATAGACATGGGTCCAAATTTGCTGTCTCAATCCAATCCAACGATTGTATTGCATATAAAATTTATAGTTTACTTTTATAATTAATAAATTTAAATGCAATATCATTGGATTAAATTTAAGATAGTAGATGAGATAGTATTTGGGACAACAGATTTGGAATCGTATAAACATACTTGATAATTTGTTGGCTTCATCTTGAGATAGCTTTGCAGCAAATGCATTGAAAATCTTCGAATAGCTGTAAACAAGAGCTTCTCTAGCATCATCCTCGCTGTTTCAACAGGAACACAAGACAATTATATATTATGTTAATTTGCATTAGAGCACTTGTGTGTGTGTGTGTGTGTGTGTGCTGGTATGGATCTTTTTGCAGTCTATTGTAATTCTTCATCCATCATTTCAAAAATGAAATTAAGAGAATGGGATGCAAAGCGTTTCATATTCAACGTTCACTATGGATTCATTCAATATACTCCCTCCGTCCCAAAAAGAATGAATAAAAATTTAAAATTCGTAAATTAAAAAATAATACTTTTGATGAAAGAGAAAGATTTGGAGCCACAAAAAATTTGAATATTCCCACAAAATTCTTCTTCTTTAAACTGTAGATCACATATTTTTATTGATATATGTGTCTACATAATTTATTTTTGGATAAAAAAAAAAGGTATCTGTCCTTATTCTTTTTATGACGGAGAGAATATGTATACATGTGCGTGTGCGTGTGTCTTGATAGGGAAAAGAGAAAGGGTGGGGAAGGGGGAAAGAAAGGATTGATTAGAAATTGCAAAAGATAAACAGCTAACCTTCCCTTCAACAATGAAAGGACATTTATGTGTGCCTGCAGAAGTAAAGATTCTTCGTCAAGTGGATGATCTTCCAAGAAAACAATGTAAAATTCCTGCAGTAGTTAATCATAAGACCAAATTAGTTTACTTTCAAGTTATAGGAGCACTGATACAGACCGTAACGAGCACTTGGTCTTCATAAATTACAAAAACCTTTACAAAGACAAGTGCTCTTATAATTCAGAACGGAGGTAGTATATAGTAAATACCTTCTGTGATTCTCCTGGAGCAGCATTTGAACCTTTAAAGAAAATAAAAAGAAGAAGAAGAGAACAAAGTGGAAGCAAATTGGCATATGAGATCCTCATCATACCTGCCGGACTAATATCTTTAATCCATGCTATCTACGCGTATCATCTTCTCTATAAATAGCAAGAAATATTAAGAAAGTATGAGGGAGAAGCAACAGATTAAACAGTAAGATGGTTCGAATTAGGAAACCTTAAAAGTAAGATGACAATTTTTTGGTTGATAGAGATGGGTAAGGCCTGAAAAATGGCTAGCTTCTGGTTTTCGGCATTGGATCAATTTTGTGCAACAATATTATCATGCGCATCCGTTTCTTGTTATACTTCTGTTGGACTCTTTGTTAGAAGAAACAGATTAGAAGGGTGGTGAGGGCAGTGGAGAAGACATGTGATGTGCCTATGGCTATCAACTGTGGCCCATCCATTGTGTTATTTATGATCTCATTTATATGTCTAGAATTAATTAATATATGCATATGATTGATCTATAGTCTATGTTTGTTGACTATGAATCGAATCGCTTTACAGTTAATGCATCAATAGTCATATATTTAAATTATGGATAATGGTCAAGATTTTAAATGACATATGCTAGATAATAATTGCGGTAACTACGAGAAATACTTGAATAGTTCATCCTCCAAAATATGAGTTTCATTTTATTTTAAAGTTTCCTAAAGCAATTTAAAGTTTCATGGGTTGGATGGTAGGGCAAAATTTTGGTTATATCAATGGTATTATGGTAATTAAGAGAAGAATTGAATTTGACGGGGGAATAATGTTTTGTTTGCAAGTAAAGCACAATTCTAACACTTGTATGCTCCTTAGATTTCATTATCACATGTAATTGAAGTGGCTTACAAACAAAGGTGGTGTTTGTGGTGCAGGCAATAACATTGAGAAAAACTCCTTACTTAGATTTGAATGCAAGTCCCCTTTTGTTTCTTTTAGTAGCAAAGAGAAGTGTTAACCTCAAATGAAAATGAAGCTAAAGTGTTGATTCCCTAATATAATGGGCTTTTAAAATTAAGGTCAATTAAATATCATTAGATCGAAGATTTGTAATCAACGAAGTGCTTGTTTGGTAGTAGATTTTAGGTATTATGGACTCAAACACAATAAAATATCAAGTTTAGTAGTTTAAGGTTAAGTTAAAAAAAAAAAAAACTAAGTTTGTAACTTAAACTCAAACTCAACAAAAACTTAAAATTATATTTAAGTTAGAAACCGTAATTTGTTGAGTTCTAAATGTTTATACCAAACAAGTCCTAAGTGGCCAATTTGATAGCACTTTCAAGTTATATACCACCATTTTTCCGTTTTGATAATCTATTTTGGATGAATCACATAATTTCATTGGTATATGTGTAATAATTTTTGTTTTATAATAAAAAAATTTTAAACTTGTGACATTTGTTTTAATTTTAAGACGAAGAAAGCATATACTTGAGCTTCTCATTTTTCGACTCATGCTTCAACTTTTGATTTTCCGAAGCTGTTTATGTTTTTGATTTTCATAGATGAGATATGCAATTTACCGTGACTATTGAGCAACTTCTAACTTCTAGTTTCTCGACTAAAAAGTTGAAATCATGATTATCATAAACATTAACTCAAAAGATTATGATATTGGTTTATTAACTAATTATTTTTACGTTACCATTAATAACGCTAGTACCTATTACACAAAAAAAATTATTGCAAGTACGAGAGTTCCAAGCGAACCACAAACACTATGTTGGCAAGTAGAAGCTAAAATTGGAGAATTTTTTTTTATTACAAAAAAGGCTTGTGTATCTCCTTTTTTTTTTTATTTATTTAAAAGAAGAGATTTTAATAGGCCTCTCTTGATTGTTGCATATAAAATGAGACTTTGGTTTCAGGTAAGTGAATGCACATTTTAAGTAGAGGTCACGCCACTGTGTGATATATTTAAGAGTATTAGTATTTTTAATAAAATAATATTATTTATTTTATTTTATTATTTAATTTTATAAAATAATATTATTTGGTTATATATTATGATTCATGCTGCAGAACGGAAGCAAAGCAAAGCAAAGTGAGATATCCTTTGTCACTAGAACCAAACAAGACATCGATATAAAGGAAATATTTTTTGAAAATTAATTTATTCTTCGTGTTTCAAAAATTAGAAAAACAAATTAAAAACTACATTTGAATTGTTTAATTTACTACTCCACTAAACCCCAACCCCACCGTCGAAACTAAAACCCACCTTCAAAATGCTCACTTTCATCACCAAACAAATCTCCCGCCGGAAACAACCGCCGTCTTTTCTCTCCGCCGCTATCCACCACCTCTACTGCACCTCCACAACCACCCCCACTTCTTCCTCTAACCTCCACAATAAATACTCTTTCCACCCCCCTCCCTCTCTCCACCAAAACCCCACTTCAAACCGACCCGAACCCCGACCCAACACCAAGAAGGAAAAGCCCCCCTACCGCCCTCCCTCATCCCTTGACCGATCCGGCACCAAACCCCTCCACTCCAACCTCCCGTTCGATTTCCGGTTCAGTTACACGGAGAGCAGCAAGCTCGTGAGGCCCATCGGGCTGAGAGAGCCAAAATACTCACCTTTTGGCCCAGAACGCCTGGACCGGGTATGGACTGGGGTTTGCGCCCCGGCTGTGGACCCGAAGGAGGGGAAGGAGGAGGACTTGAAGTTGGAGAAGAAGAGGAACGTGATGAGAGAGAAGATACAGGGGAAGCCGTTGACAAATGCAGAGAGGAAAGCACTTGTGGAGAGGTGTCAAAGACATAGAACCAAGAAGCAAATTAATATTGGTAAAATTTAAAAGTTTTTTTTTTCTTTTTATACTGAAAATTTGATGAAATGGTTGTGCGGATTTGCTTTGTTTTCTTGATGGGTTTCCTGTAAGTCTTGATTATGTTAAGCTTTATATATTCCCACCTTCCCACAAAAAGACTCTAATTTACAAACTTTAAGAAAATGAGTGTGTTTAGTTAGTATTGGTAGCACGGTAGTGAAATTTTAATGTTTTGCTCAAGGCTATCGTGTCATTTTATTCTAGCATATATGGCAATGAGACTCTTTTCGTGCAACCAAAAAAAATTGCAAATATGACACTTTTTGTGGGAGGAAGGGACACTTTTTCTTCTATTGCTATGGAAATTAGTATATGTGGGTTTGCTTCATTTTTATGGGATTTTGATAGTCCATTTCCGGCTTTGGCAAGTGTCACAAGCCCTAATTGTAGACTAAAAAGTGATACAATGTTACAAATTCAACCTTACTGAGTAGGGTTAGAGCTAGCTTTTGTTTAGTCATCAATGTCTTTATTAGACAGTCTTAAGTTAAATTAGAAATTTGCCAACTTTTTCTGAAATAAATGTTTTCCAAAGTAGCCTCTAATTTTTCGACGAGGGGTAGTAACTAACAGTAGGCAATTGCTACCTATTTCTGATATTACTGGGTGAATTTAATGTGTATATAATTGCAGATTCTATTATTTCCTCAGCTTGTAATGGTAGACGGGGTTAATTTGAATTGTCATAATAAATTCATAAGAACATATTTTAGGTGCAAAGCTGATATTTTGTGTTACTGATTTACTGGTGATGGTGATCTTGAATGTTAAACCCATTGCTTCTCTTTTCTTATATTAGTAGATAAGGAACATTTTCATCAGACTGGAACACAGCCTCTTATCATGTTTCCTACTATCAGCATAAGCAGTAGGTGTCTGTCTGCTCTGATTTCCTCTTGCTTTTGGCTATTGTGATCTCTGCATAGGAAGGGATGGTTTAACACACAACATGTTGAATGATGTTCATAATCACTGGAAACACACTGAGGCAGTCAGGATAAAATGTATGGGTGTACCTACCGTTGATATGAAAAATGTGTGCACCCAGCTAGAGGTATTATTATTTTTTACAGGATTGATTTAGCACTTCCCCTTCCTATATGTATCTCCTCTTATAAGTAAAAAATTTTGAAAGGCCATTTTCCTTTTTGAAGGTAATTGTTGAATTAATCTCTCTTTTTGTATATTAGTTTTGGCAAAGCTTTGTGGTTTATAATATGCTCCCTCCATTCCACAAAAGAATCCCATTTTGTATGTGAAATCCAAAAATACAAAATTGATATTAATTCATTTGGTTTTGTGAATACCGTTGTACTTATTGTAAATTATTTTTAAAAATGTGTTTTAATAACTTACATGGATTACATTAATTTTAAATTTTAGGATTGACAAGTCAAGTTGGGACCCTTTGGATGGAATGGAGGGAGTGTATGACATCCTGCGATTCTTCTCTAGAGATAGTTTTGTCAGTTTATATGCATTAGCTTCAGATTGTTAAAATGTATCTAATAACTAATAATTTCCATGTTTATCTTCTAGGATAAAACATTTGGTAAGATTATCCAAAGACACGGTGGTCTAGTTGTATTATACAGGGGAAGGAATTATCACCCCAAAAAGAGGCCAGTAATTCCATTAATGTTGTGGAAACCCCAAGAACCCATATATCCAAGGTTGATAAAAACAACTATTGATGGCCTGAGCATCGAGGAGACAAAAGAAATGAGAAAAAGAGGATTAGCTGTTCCTGCTTTAACAAAACTTGGTATTCATTCTCTAATTGTGTTGTTTAAGTTTAAATATTGTTCGTTTGTAGACTCTAATATTTTAATTGCAACTGCAGCAAAGAATGGGTATTATGGTAGTCTTGTACCCATGGTCCGAGATGCTTTTCTCATGGAGGAGCTGGTTCGGATAGACTGTAAAGGCCTTGACAAGAGTGATTACAAGAAAATAGGCTGCAAACTTAGGGTAATACATTTTACTTATTTATTAATTTTTACTTTACCATTCTCTGATAATTTTCAACTAACAATTATGACAATACTGTATCTGTTTGTCTCTTCTTCTTTTCCCACGCTTTCATTTATATTTGACTGTGAGTTTTTTCTCCGTGTGTGGTAAAGAACTATGACTCCCTAGTTCCTACCTCATACCTCATTGTGTATCTACTTTTCTTTTAACGAACCAATTTTTTCCCTAGGAAATTATACTATCTCTATACATACGTAGTGTTCAATAGTTGTTTTATGTTTTCCTACATCTGGTTTCTGTGAAGACATGTTGAAAGGAAAACAAACCTCGTTTGTTTGATACATCGATTGGCGCTTCGGAAGAGCACTAGAATGATTTGGAGGAGTTTCTTGAATATGTTGTTTTTGTTATGGGATTAGTTCAGGATTTTTCCGCAAAATTGATTTTTATTTTGTTTTGTTTTTGTAATTTTTGGGTTTCCCTGAGAAAGGTGTTATTGTGCTGTTTCTGTTTAACTAGGGGTGTGTCTTATCAATATTCTCATACTCCTGAAAGTATATTAGGTCCTATATATGGTGGATTCTTGTCTGTGAAAATGTAAGCTATTAGACTTGGTTTCATTGTTTTGTGATGTTTTTTCAGTAATAAATTTCTCCATACAATTACTTTCTCTCATCTTCTATTATTTCCTATAGTTGTTTCATTTAGTTTTTTGATATAAGCTGCTGAATAAAGAAACTAACCTCATCCAATCCGATATTTTCTCTTCCAATAGTTGTTTCATTTTAGTTTCCTGATTCGGTAGCTTGCAATTTTCCTATTTTGAAATTTGAAATATTAGATTTCAAGCTCTTAACCGTTATAATCCTAGCTACCAATTTTCCTATTCTGAAATTTGAAATATTAGATTTCAAGCTCTTAACTGTTATAATCCCTCGTTATTTAAATTGTGGATACAGGATTTGGTTCCGTGTATATTGGTGACGTTTGATAAGGAGCAGATTGTGATATGGCGAGGCAACGACTATAAACCTCTGGAGGGTGGGTTCTTCCTCACAGAGCGTGAATCGTATGACGATGATGATAGTACAGGCACTGATTCAGCTATTAATGCCACTGAAGCACCCAATAGCCCAGATGACCCAAGTGACTTCTACTCTGGGGATGGTAACGTTTTCAATTTTGGGGAATGAGACTGATGGCGATGATGATAAAGTGTGAGCAACGGGGTTTATGCAATTTAATACTTGGAAAAAAAGTAGGATGAAGTGTAAATGAATATATTTGGAGGGAAGATATTATCTTCTTCGGTTTTTGTAAATGTTTATTCTCAAATAATATAAAGCATTGTTCTAAAAATTTTTGCTAATTCCGATCAAATTCTTGATTAAATTTAAGTGATCATCTAACTTGTAGGTTAATTAAGCGTTTAATATCTATTACTCTTCATTTATGTTCGATTAGTATTCGACTAATATCGTTTAAACATTAGTCTCTCGCTCTACTGTCTCTGTCTGTTAATTTTTAGTATACTGGTATAAAGTTATAAACAACTCTCTTGTTTTGGTTATAACTCAGTTTCTATCAACTAATTTTTAAGAAACTAATATTTTTATAAAAGTTAATAATTAGTTTAAGCAGAATGAGATATTACCTCCAATATTTTCACGAAGGTTCATTGTTCGGAAGCATAAAAGATAAGCCACTTATTTTGGGACAAAGAAGTGTTCACACCAGAGTTCCGGTAATGGATCCAAAAATTCTGACAGTCTCAAGGGCCGTCGGATCTACCTAACCCCGACAGAACAGGCTAAGATACTTTGACTGGAGTACTTACTTTTTTGTTCTTTTGTTTCGGACTTTTGTTGCAAGCTAATCTCGTCTGTGAGATATTATTATTAGAGTGAAAAGCCATGTTGGTGAGCAAGAACTTCCAGCGTTAATGCATGAAAAATGTTATTTTCACAAATAATTTTATACCTACTGTGATATTAAAAATTAAATTAAATTAAATGTGAAAAATAGTAAGCATATGGATAATTGATATGTGAATGTATAGATCAAATTGGATAAATGGTTAAATTACGAAAAAGATAAATTGATAAACAAATCTATTTTTTAATTTGGTTATTAGAAGTATTTTATACATACAAATCGAAATTTTAAAAATATCAAATTTAGATATTTTCACTCCGAGAACCCTTACAATTTAGACACAATGACACATATCTTTGTTGAAGATAGTGGAGTCTCTTCCCTTTTTTGTTTTATATCAAATTTCTCAAAAAAAATAAATAGAGAAGATTGGCTATCGAAATCAAACTGATGTCCATCACATTACAAGTAGAAAAAAAATCTTATTTTTAAATATATAAAAAATACTTTTGAATTAAAAAAAAAAAAAAAAAAAAAAACTCCTTCTTTTATATTATAAATAATAGATCCATCACTATCACGTTATCTATAATTTAATTACAAAAATATATTTATATTCTCCTTCTTATTAAGTCAAAACTATCCCTATTTCAATTAAAAAAACAGTTATGGTTGTCACACTCAACAAACTAAAGAAGGCAAGAGTGTGACATTTGATGCTACGCGAAGATAAAAGTGTTAAATATATTATTATTATTATTATTAAAATTATTAGTTTTTATAATTAAATAAAATATATTTTTAGTATATTCTTAGTTATCAATAATATTTAGTCATTAAATTTGGTATGTCTTTATTAGTTTGATATAGTCTTTCGATAAATCTATATTAATATATGATAATTATGGAGGGAATAATGAAAGTAATTTTATTAATAATGAATCTGTATGTAACAATTACATGAGAGACATTATATAGGCTTGAATAAGTAACCTAATTCGAATCCAATTCGGAATCTAAGAAACCTATTACCATAAGAAATCTATT
>JAUMHB010059745.1:3760-14886 GCA_032359685.1 Pittosporum tobira
ATCACTGAGTTTATTTCATAGATGAATGCACTTTGGGACCAATTGGCCTTATTATATCACAAATGGGAGTGTACTAACCTACATAGACAAACAACATCTCAAACAATTTCTTATGGCTCTTAACCCAATGTTTGAGCCAGTTTAAGCTTCCCTTCTACATCGCATTCCTTGGCCATCTGTGGATAGTGCGTTTTATGAGCTTATTTATAAAGAAACTCGCCTTCGTACACTTAAGCTTAGCTCAATAGATCCACCATTTGTTCAGGCTACTCATCATCCAATTCCTCCTATAAATCATCATCCAGATCCTCCTCAGCCATCAGCATATAGGGGATCATCTATAAATAATTTCCAAAATCCCATTGTTTGCAACTATTATTAGAGACATGACCACAAGTATGCAGATTGTCTTAAGCGGCAACGAGAGACTGGGGACAGAAGACAGTGGAAAAATAATAATTATCATCATGTTGCTACTACAACAAATGATTCTGATGATAACTCTCCCACTATGATACCCAAAAGCCAACTTGACTCTATTATCAAGAAGGTTTTGTCTCATGTTAGTAATACTTCTTTTACTGCATCTTCCTCTACAAACCCAGGTATTACATGTTATTTTGATTCTGCATGTTGTAATCATATGATGAATGACTCTACATTGTTACATATTACTCATGGTAGTTGTCCCACTAGTATTCATACTGCTGATGGCTCGATCATGCATGTTCATAAGAGTGGCAATGTTGTGTCACAAAGCTTGTCCATTTCAGATACATATTTTTTCACTATGCTCACCTTAAATCTTATATCGGTTGGATAATTGTGTGAACTTGGATTTAATGTTTCTTTTTCTTCTACTGGTTGTTGCATGCAGGACCCTTAGATGGGATAGGTTCTTGGGACAGACCGTAGACATGGATGATTGTTTGAGCTCACGAGTCTTCACCTACCTCAAAAGACTACATCCCTAAATCTTATTGTCGGGTCTACCTCTTCCAAATCAGAATCTAGTCTTTAGCATTCTCGATTAGGTCATGTTTCTTTCAGTCGTTTGTGTCCCCTAATTACTAATGGTTTGTTAGGATATGTCAAAAGTGACAACTTTTATTGTTTATCATGTAAACTTGCCAAACAAAATGCATTATATTTTACAATCAGTTATTCAGTTGTTATTCCTCCTTTTGATTTAGTTTATTCAGATATATGGGGACCTTTTCCTAATGCTAGTATGGGTGGGTCTAGATATTATGTTATCCTTGTTGATGATTTTTCCCGTTTCACATGGATATATCTCATGAAAAATCATTTTGAATTGGCTAATATTTACAAGAACTTTGCCATTATGATAAAAACTCAATTTTCTCATAATTTTAAAGTTTTTCGCACTGATAATGCCATGGTTAAAGAAACTAAATTACTTCAATATTTTTCTTCTCATGGTACCATTATTCATCGGTACCTCTCAACAGAATCTAAGGGTTGAACGTAAACATAAACATATTTTGGAAACTGTACGTACCTTACTTATTGTAGGGTCCGTTCCTGAATGCTTTTGGGGTGAAGCTGCTTTTACCGTAGCACATACTTTTAACATAATTCCCTCTCCATTTTTAAATAATCAATCCCTTTATGAGTGTCTATATGGTTATCCTCCTTCATACTATTCTTTTAAAGTCTTTGGATGTGTTTGTTTTGTTCTTTTTCAACCTCATGAAAGGACAAAATTAGAACCACGTTCTCATTTGTGTTGGGATTCTATTGATAAACGACTTTGTATCTCTCGACATGTCTCCTTCTGGGAACATAAAAAGTTCTCATCTATGTCTAAATTCGTTAGTGAAATATTTGCCACTGTACCTCATTTCACTGACCCTTTTCTTGATATATCATTTGATAATGATTCTGTATATTCTAATGATTTTAATGCAAGGTCATCTAGTGAGCTCACCCAATCATGTTCCTCTACATCTGAAAATCAAATCCAAGATAATGTCTCTAATAATGGTTCTGCATCTCCACCAACCATGGAGGCTACTTGGCATTCTACTTGAGTAAGACAACCTTGACTTTATCTCCATGATTATCATGTTTCCTGTATTATTCAAACTTTGTATGAACCTCAGACATATCAAGAAGCAAATACTAATCCCCTATGGCAGCAAGCTATGACTGAGGAACTATAGGCACTTGATAAGACATACACTTGGGATATGGTTACTTTACTTGCAAGAAAAAGGGTTGTTGGTTGTTGATGGATCTATAAGATCAAAACCAAGTCAGATGGGACAGTGGAAAGATATAAAGCATGACTTGTGGCATGCAGATTTACTCAAAAATATGGTATTGACTATGAGGAGACTTTTGCTCATGTGGCTAGACTGACATTTGTTCGTAGTTTACTTACTATTACAGTAGCTCGTCATTAGAATTTATGGCAAATGAATGTTAAGAACGCTTTCCGTAATGGTGATTTACAGGTGAAAGTATACATGAAACCACTTCCAGGGTATTCTCATTCTCCTCACCATGTTAGCAAATTTAACAGAGCACTTTACGGACTTAAGCAAGCTCCTCAAGTATGGTTTGTTAAGTTCAACACTATTCTTAGTTAGATTGGTTTTTTATCTAGCCCTCATGATCATACCCTTTTTATTCATCATACTAATCATGGAATTGTTCTCTTACTTCTTTATGTTGATGACATGATTATTATTGGAGATGATATTGCAAGTATTTTAGATCTCAAGGCATTTCTTCATCAGCAGTTTAAAATGAAGGACCTAGGTCCACTTAGATATTTCTTGGGTCTTGATGTAACTTGTGACTCCTCTGGTTATGGACTTTCATAGACCAAATATGCTTCAGATCTGATTGCTCATGCTAGTACTACAGATCATGACATTGTCTCCACTCCATTAGAGACTAATATCAAGCTCACTCCTACATATGGTATTCCTCTAAGTGAAACTACTCTATATCGTCAGTTGGTGGGCAGTTTAATCTATCTCACTGTTTCTCGACCTGACATTGCTTATTTCGTTTATTTAGTCAGTCAACATATGTCTGCTCCTCGGACCACCCATTATGCATTTGTTCTTGGAATTCTTCGGTATGTAAAAGGCACTGTATACCATGGTCTCCACTTCTCGGCCAATTCCTCTCTTGTGTTACATGCATTTTTTGATGCTAATTATAATGGTGATCATACTAACTGTCATTCTATTACTGGATTTTGTTTATATCTTGGACATTTTCTTATTTCTTGATGCAGCAAAAAACAAACCTTCACCTCCAAATTCAGCACTAAATCTGAATATCGTACTCTTGGTGACACTACACAAGAACTTGTTTGGCTTCGTTGGTTGCTAACGGATATGGGTGTCCCACTTCCTCTAACTACTATTGTAAGAACCTAATATTTTCAGTATTTTATAAAATTTATTTATCTTAAATAATATGGTGTTGGTGGAGATAAACTATAAGGTTCTAAATACAAATATTTTCGAAAAATAAATGTCAACATTGACTTTAGAGAATATACGTTCCCGAATGTTGCATTGCACAACCGACAGAGTATTGGTGGACCCCACAACAAAGTATTTGTGGATCCCATAATAAAAATCGTGTTGACTCCCCCTACAAGAGAATAATTATCGGAGAATTATTGAGCCGTCATTTTTGACCCATCACTTTCTACTATACTTTTATCCCGACAATAATTGCAACAGTAATATGAGTAATAGATAGATTTTTTGTTGATAAATAATTGCTTTGATCAGTACCAATAGTATTAAAGAAATAGTTATAGTACAAATAATATTTAATGTATGACATTGGTTATAACATAGATATCAGATAAGAAATAATTTAAGGAGTCAGTAGAAGAATTATTAATTTTAGTGAAATAGATATTTATGAATGGTTAGATGAATTATTGAAAGAAAATTTTGGAAGATGTTATATTAGTGGAGTTTGTATTATGAATGACTAATTTTCGGATATGTAGTTAGAAGTAATATTTATCTGAGTAAGTATAAAAATTTTGATAAAGATTAAGTGATGAAAATTGTTACAAATGATATCTAACTTTGCCCAAGGCAAAGAGGGAAAAGGAGTGCAAATCGACAGCCAAGCAAAACACTACATATAAAATAGTTATGTGGAAGGATTCACGTGGATTGGACTACAAGACACGATTGGTGTAGAAAACTTCCAGCAGAAAAATTGAAATTTTGGAAAATTTTGGAAAATTTTAAGTATCCACTTGTCATTCATCTAGATATATATTGTGTGAAATTGAAGAAATAGTACATTGGAGGGGATTCATGCCCATACTTTAGGATCTCCGAGTTTATTACTAATTTTAAGTTGTACCATTCAATGCATTTAACTACTCTTTACGTTCAAATTTAAATTAATTTCTTTTTGACGATGTTCAACAGGAATTTTAAGACCTTTTTTTGGGACATTCCAATATCGATCTTAATTCTAATAATGACAAACATGCATAAACTAATATATTTGTGACACGTTTCAGGAAATATATATGATGCAATATGTATGAGGAACAACACGTAATCACAAGCAATTCAATGATACACGAAATTTAACAAATATGCAATTGCGTGAAAACAAGATTTTATTTTCAATAGATGATTCAAGAATTTGGAAGAGCTTGAAGTATTGAAGACAAAATTATGACTAGTCCCTCTCATAGGAATTTTCATGTAAGTGTTTTTTCTATGGTCCAAAAGGTGCAAGCTTGAAATAATATTTTTCCTTGAAATATATTTTTATCTTTCATAAAAATAATATTACTTATTATTCTTTATATCTTGAAATATATTATTTGTATTTTGAAAATATTTTTTATATATTTATAATATTTTATGGCCGCTATAAAAATATTTTACGGTCATTATTGAAAGATTTTATAGCCATTATAAAAAAAAAATTATAGCCATTATTAAAAGATTTTGTGGCCGTTGGAGATCTTTTCTTCAACCGATATTACTAAACAAATTAATAAATGAATAAACGAACGAACTAAGAAATATATTTTTCAAGAGTCAATATTACTTTTTCTTTATCTATATTTCTTCTCTCCATAGATCATTTTCATATACCGATCTTGAGATAAATTTCCCTACATCTTAAATTTATATGTTACTCAAGCTTGTATTCGTTTCGATCTAAGAAACGAGCTCAAATTTCTATTGACGTAATTTGCTTAGATAAAAGCAATTCATTTGATCATTCGAATATTTGTATCAAGAAGATTTATTTTAAGGTTGAATTGTTTGGGTTATTGAGGAAGAGAAGATGATCTTGTGTACAATAGAAGATTGCAAATATTTTGAAAATGGGGGTCTTTGAATCTTTGAAGTAGAGAATATGTTCTTTTGTCCAAGAAAGAATCGTAAATATTCAAGTTATAATTTGTTGAAGATTTATCTACCAAGAATAAGATTTTTAGGAATAGTTAATTCTTAGGAATCTTTCGGGGACTGGATATAGGAGACTAACTCCGAAGTAGACTAAATCATGGTGTTCATATGCTTGATAATTTTATTTTTTATATTGCTTGTTGTATGCCTTAATTCATCACAATATATTCACTTTTCACTTAGAAATTCTTCAAAATCATAAAAGAGTTAAAAATTTATTCAACATCTTTCTAGATTGTTATTTTGTACCAACAACGTTCAAAAATATAATTGCATATTAATTTTTTTATAATACATAGAGAAAACATTGTACGTTGCATGATTAATATTTTTAACGGAATAAAGTTGTTTTGCCTTAAATTATTGATCAGGTAGTATCGCATGATAAAATATAGTGTACTTCTCATGATCCCTATTAGATATATTAAAAAATATAACATAGAAATGTATTAATCTTACATAAATATGTTTTAAACCGTCTTAAATTTTATACTAAAAATTCTTCAAAAATATAATATTTAAACTTAATGGAAGGGAGTAATAAATATACAAATATATGGGATAATCAAGTGCTCATTCTATTCTAAAATAATATTTTTTTTAGATTTTGTTTTGTTTATAAATAATTGTCATTTATATTTTTGAAGAAGAACCTTAACTCTCTCATCTTTTTAAGAAGCATTCTTTTTTATTTATTATTTTTTAATTTTTCACAAAAGAATAATGACAAGATTCTACACAAATTTCAATTAAAAAATTATTATATTAAATATATTTTTAATACATGTGTTTGATATTAAAAAATCTACTATTTTAAACAGACGGATCTGTGATAAGAGCTATTTTGTACTTAATATTTTCATATATTTTGCTCTTGATTTATCAATATTTGCTTAAAAAGCCCATTCAAACATACAATAAATGTTATATTTTTAGTTTGGATTACTACTCTTTGTTTGGGCTTTGTTTTGTAGGTTTTTGGACCTATTTTCGTGCAAATCTGGGCTTGGAATGGATAAGAAACGAATCCGGACCGAAGAAGGGCAAAACTGTAATTAAAAGATGAAAGGGACAAACTCCAGCAGCTCCTACGGCCGTGGGGAGTGCCACGGGCAAGCCGTGGGAGATAGCCGCCCGAAATTTTTTGAGTTTTACTTCGATTCTGAAAGGAGAATTCGATCCGGACCATTCATGAACGAATTTGAGCTAGATTCGGATTGTATATCTGATCTTATAAATAGCATGGATCTCAAACCAATTTTATTATTATCAATTTTCAATATTCATAGCTAGTAGAATAGTAGTAGTACTTGTAGATAAAGTGTTCTGTGGAGGTTTTTCATACAATATGAAAGATTTTCATACGAGTAACTTTATGGGTTATATTGTTCTAAACTCTTCTATTTTCTTATTCAATATAATTGTGTTCTAATTTTCTTTGTGCTAAGATTAGATGGATCCTGCCCATGATTAATTAGAATACTGTTTTATTATGCTTTTATGTGAGTTTATTATGTTGCGAGTTGTGTTTTATGTTCTTAATGCTTATAGATATCTGGTCAATGTTTAGATGAATTTTGTCACATAGTTTAAGTACCAAGAGGAGAAGACTAGTGAGAGCTCGTGTGAAACATAACCACAAATTAAATTTAGCTAGAGATAGTCTAGGTTGTTTGTGTAGTTTCGGTAGTAACTATATCTAAACGAGTTATGATGGTTAGTGAATCCGGGAATTTTCATAAAACTTAATGCTCTTCATATTATTTAAATTTCGCATTGAGACTGTGGGGTAATAATTGAAGTAGGGAGGCTATAACTAAAGATAGAGTAGCAACTAATTTAGGGAGAATCCACTATCACAACATAATAAATTCCATAACTTGCATGATAAACCAATTAATCTAATTATGAATGGGTATGTGAAGTCAAAATCTTAGCACGCTTTCTCATCATTGATAAAACCCTAAAATTTATTTAGTTTAGTTTTTTATTAATTAGTTTTTTTAAAAAATCAAAACCTTTATCAATCAAATTAGATAAGTTAAAGAATAGTCAATGTTTGTAAATAATTGATTTCAATCCTCGTGGCAATGATATTTTTACTATAATCTAATTAGTATACACTTGCACTTCTCACTGATCAAGTTTTTGGAGCCGTTGTCGGGGATTAAAAATTTTCAGTTATTATCAATATTGAAAATTCTTTTCTTAATCTAATAATTTCTCTTTTCCATTTTAATTATTCTATTGGCTTCATGTAGATCTGATCATTCACGTCTAGATTTGGTGTATGTAAAAACGAAGTTAAAGAGGAGATCTAGAGAGATTTGATCTGGATCCCGAAAAAATGCTGCATAGACGAAAAAGGAGACAAAGTCAAGCTCAAGGGAACTCAACATTAAATTCTTTGGCTACACCAGAACAACACAAAGATGTTATAATGGGGGATAATCAAGAGAAAATTATGGTTAAAAGGAAGACTATGGGGGATTTTTCTGCCCTGTCCTTATAAGACTCCACGTCAAGCATAATTCGCTCGGCGATTCAGGCAAACAATTTTGAACTTAAGCCAGGTTTGATATAGATGCTCCAAAGCTCGACACTTTTCCATAGACTACCCAACGAGGACCCAAATCTCCACCTCAATAACTTCCTGGAGATATGTAACACATTCCAATTTAAAGATGTGTCTACTGATGTTATCCGTTTAAGGCTATTCCCTTTCTCCATCCGAGACAAAGCAAAGGGTTGGTTAACTTCTTTACCTGTATGGTCGATTCAAACATGGAATGAGATGGCACAAAAGTTTCTGATGAGATATTTTTCACCATCCAAATCAGCAAAGATGCGCAATGATATAAATATATTCACACAAATTGTTGGCGAGTCATTATATGAAGCGTGGGAAAGATTCAAGGAACTACAGAGGATATACCCACACCATGGTTTACTGCTTTAGATGCAAGTGTAGACATTTTACAATGGAATCGACTCAAGTTTCAGGAGCACAATTGATGTCGCGGCAGGAGGAAGCATCAATAGCAAATCATCCGAGGAAGCTTTTCAGTTGTTGGAAGAGATGGCATCAAATAACATCTACTTGCCATCTGAAAGATATCAGCCAAAGAAGACAAACGGAGTTTGTGAGGTAAGGGAGATATCCGAAATCAAATCTCAATTAGCATAGCTTACACAGATGATCGGTTCTCAAATGAGTATTGCATCAAAAGTCCAAAGCATCACTTGTGATTTCTGCCAAGGAAACCATGACAGGTTGGACTGTCAAGCTGGAAATACCTTCACCCCTTCTAATGCAAATGCCAACTACGTATCTAACTATGGGTGGACTCAAAAATTTTCAAATAACGATAACCCTTATTCAAAAACTTATAATCCAAGATGGCGAACCACCCTAATCTACAAGGGGGGAATCAAAACTAGCAAGTCCAAAAGGCACCACAGTTAGAGAGATCACCTATAACTCTAGAAGACATAATGAGGCAACTAGACCAGAGGATGAAGACGATGGAGATAATTTTTAAATCGGACAGTGCAAGAGGTAGTACAGGAGACTATGAAAAGCACCAATGCAAGACTCAACCATTAGGAAGCTACTTTTCAAAATCTGGAAAAACTAGTTGGCCAACTTGCACAACAAATGTCTGAACGGCAACATAGATCCCTTCCAAGCAACACTGAGAAGAACCATATGGAAAGTACAAGGGTTATCGAACTAAGAAGCGGTAAAACACTAAAAGCATCGATAGCTAAGAATCATGAACAAAGGACAAGTGAAGGTTGTGGGAAGGTTTCTGAAGATAAAAACAACACTGATGAGGGGCAAATTCTGAAGACTACAGCAACCTTCTCTAAAGATAGAGAAATAGTGGAGCCCACTCCAAACCCATACACTCCACCCGTTCCATACCCCGAGAGGTTGGTAAAGAAGAAGAAGGCGGATATGCCATAATTTTCTAGATTTGTGGAGATGTTCAAGAAATTACAAATCAATCTCCCATTCATTGATATATTAACTCAAATGCCAAACTATGCAAGATTTCTAAAGGATATTTTGGTCAACAAATGAACATTGGAAGATGGCCAGATGGTGAAACTAAATGAGTAATGTTCAACCCTTCTCCAAAATAAATTATCTCCTAAACTCAAAGACCCTAGAAGTTTCACCATTCGGTGTCAGATTAAGGATGTCTACTTCAATAAGGCATTATGCGATCTTGGAGTAAGCATTAATTTAATGCCTTATTCAGTGTTTGAGAAGTTAGGAGTCGGCCAAGTCAAGAATACGATGGTATCCCTCTAACTCGCAGATAGATCTATCAAATGGCCTAAGGGTATCGTGGAAATTATTCTAATCAAGGTGGATAACTTTGTATTCCCCACCGATTTCATTGTACTCAAGATCGAAGAAGATATCGAAGTACCCATCATTTTAGGGAGACCTTTCCTAGCCACAAGAGGAGCTCTCATTGACGTACAACAAGGTAAATTGGTACTTAGATTGTGGGAAGAGAGAGTCACTTTCGATGTCTTAAAGCCTATGAAGCATCCAAGACAAGTCAAACGAATGCTGGCGAATTGATGATATCAAGACGAACATAGAAAGTATATTCCTACTTACATCAAAGGATGATCCATTACTACCAATTCTGACTTAACCAATTGAATAGGAAATAGGGTGCAATGAAATAGACAAGACAATTTAGTTCTTAAAAGAAAATAAACCATGGTCAAAATCCTTTGAGCCACCATATGGAGAGTTAACAAAGGAAGGACCTACACCAAAACCGTCAGTCGAAGAACCACCTACTTTGGAGCTCAAGCAACTACCAACTCATCCTAAGTATGCTTTTCTTGAGAATTCGTCTTCTCTTCCCGTGATTATTTCCTCTTCATTAACAACCAAGATGGAAGAAAAACTACTTCGAGTCTTAAGGGAGCACAAAAGAGCAATTGGATGGACCATCGCTGATACTAAGGGAATTAGTCATTCACTATGCATGCATAAGATAATGATGGAGGAAGCACATAAACCAACCATCCAACCACAAAGAAGACTCATCCAAAGATGCAAGAGGTAATCAAAGCACAGGTAATTAAACTACTGGATGCAGGCATCATTTATCCGATTTCAGATAGTGCGTGGGTGAGTCCAGTACAAGTCATTCCAAAGAAAGGTGGGATGATCATAATCCCCAATGAAGATAATGAGTTAATTCCCACATGGACTATTACAGGGTGGCAAGTATGCATCGACTACAGAAAGTTGAATGAGGCTACAAGGAAAGACCATTTCCCTCTGCCATTTATTGACCAAATGCTCGAAAGACTTGCTAGATTTGAGTACTACTATTTTTTGGATGGATATTCAGGATATTTTTAGATTCCTATCACTCCAAAAGATTAAGAGAAGACAACCTTTACATGTCCATACGGTACTTTCACATATAGAAGAATGTCGTTCGGTTTATACAATGCTCTAGCCATTTTCCAGAGATGTATGGTAGCTATATTCTCAGATCTAATGGAAAAATGCATTGAATTCTTCATGGATGATTTTTTTGTATTCGGATCTTCTTTCGATGCATGCCTGAATAATTTGGAGTTGGTTCTCAAAAGGTGTGAAGAGACTAATTTAGTCTTAAATTGGGAAAAATG
>JAUMHB010059756.1:0-14886 GCA_032359685.1 Pittosporum tobira
AGGTCTAGATTTAGGGGTATCACAATAGGTATATGTAGCTTTGAGCCCGTTAAACAAAGTCTAATCGGATCCAAATATACCATATCAGTATGTATGCTTAGGCCCTATTTTGAACAACTTATTACATTAATTTATAATTTATCTTAAAAGTATTTGTTTTACTTAATTTTAAAAATGTTATAAGTTAAGTACAATTATTTGAAATGAAAAGAAAACTAGTTAATATGTGCTTTTTTTTTTTAAGTTTATAGTTTATTTAGTTGATAAATAATTTTTAAGTTATTCTCAATAAGCAGTGCTAAACAAGACCTTAGAGATGGGATGACAGAAAAAAATCATATAATCTGACTACAAATCAATCAAATGAAGACTATGGTTCTAAGTTATTTTAAAATAATCAAAATTTTATTTAGAGTTTGCTTGATACAACTTATAAAAAATTAAGTTTATAGCACGAACTCACTACAATAAAATATTTATGTAGAATTCAAATTGTAAAATCAACTTCTTGAACTTATTTTTATCATAACAGACCTTTATCCTCTATATGTTTGGGTTACATAAGTTTTTAAAAATTGTATAAATTAATTATTAAACAAACACTTAATAACTTAAATAAACTATTAATCAAGAATAATATATTTTGCTCAATTACTAATGTATTTCAAATAAATTAAAATAAATAATTTATTTTAAAAAATATTTTATATAAATTAATAAAATAAACTGCTACAAACAGAGCCTGTATGACAGAGAGACGTAGTTCGCAGACTTCTCACACAGGCAATGAATAATAAGTCCCAAAATGGTTGACAATAATAGAAAAGGTGGGGGGCGGGGGGGAAGTACCCTATGAATATATTATTGTTTATTAATTAGATGGTGACAAATCAGTGGAGGTTGGTTAGCTTTTGGCGCAGGACAAAACAAGTTACAAAAACCTAATTACCCAATAACCACCCACTGGAATTTCTCGTACTTCACATGCTTAGGTCACGTGCCTGGCACGAGGGACTCTGGATTCACATCTACGCCCGTGGCCCAATGTCGGGTACTACTACGTACCAAACGGAGCCCCACTTCTGTTCGGGTCACATGGTCTCCCACACGTGTAAACAAAAGCGCGCGAAATCAAAAGAAATTCACACGAAAATTCAGATTAAAAACTTGGACCGTAAGTACATACATGGCTGCAAGCAAAGTAGTTGACAAGTTTGGACGGGGTCAACTTGTCGAGTCAAACTGCGTTTTGGGTCGGCTGCCTGTCTTTTTCTTTCTTTTCACTTTTCTTTTTAGGAGGAATAATCAAAGTTCTGTGTAGTGGCCAATAGCAGTATTCCAACAAAAAATTTGAACGTTCGAGTATTGAATCTAGTATTTTTAAATAAAATTTTAATAAATTAATTAATTTTTAAAATTTTTAAATACAATAATCGTATATATAATATTCTCTTTATACGTTAAGTTTTTCTTTATTGAATAAGTTCACCAAGTCAATTTTAAAACACAAATAGTGTTCCTATTCTATAAAATATAAACTTTGGAAAATCCTTTGACCAAAGGAATAAAAGTAAAATATGTCTTAATTCATTAGAAATTACATAACCATTACTTTTCATAAATAAAGTTGGTATTTAAATTAACTTTATAATAATCCAGAAAAAAATTACTTATTCAATATTTTTTATTTGTGTATTAGATATGTTGTACACAATTTATATTTTATTTTACATAAATTGAAAGATGTTATTAGAATAATTTAATTTTAAAAATAAATTATAAGTTGATTAGATTAAACACTTTAATTTTCAATTACCACGTTCTAGATGATTAAAGCCTCTATAACTTTTGGGGATTTATTTAGTAATTTTTTATCTATCTTGTTTTTACTTGTCATTTTTGTTTTATGCAGTTTTGTTTCATATACTTTTACAAATAAATCAAAATTAACAATATTATTTGGTGAATATGTGGGTCTTATTTTTAAAATGGAACGAGTCCTCTTTCAAGTTCTAAAAAAAGATGATTTAAGTGCTTTATTAGAAAATATTTTATGTAAAAAAAATAAAAAAAATAAAAGAAAGAAAAGCCCTGCTTAAAACGTTAAAGGACAGTTGGGAGGTGGGCGGTTTGTGGGCCTAGGCCTGTCTGGGACAGTCCAGTACAAACAGAAGTCTTTTTGTAATTTGCTTTTTCTTCCATCTGTGAAAAGGACATTTAATTTTGGACTGTATCGATAGGAAGCGGGCCCGTCACACCCGTCCCCCTTAAAGAAAGGACTCCCCATCCGTCGTCGTCGTTTCTTTTATATTTTCTAGTCTGCTATAATCAACCGTGGGCCCACTTTGTAATTATTTTCCACTTTTTTATTATTTTAAGTTTTAGGTGCATTACAACATCACCCACATGTCATATATGACACCCTCAATTCCATACGAGTATATTACTCCCTCCGTTAAAAAAAAAAAAAATGAAGCTTGACTTATAATTTTGTGAGACTTATTCTTTTTTGAACAGAGGGAGTATTTGTCACAGGTTCTAAGTCAAAATTTTCCGTCAAAGTCATGTTTTTGATGTCTTATGTTTTTGCACAATTTTATTTGCATTGAACGATGGAAGTCTTATTATATTATTATTATTAATTTTTTTTTTAATTTTTTTTAGAGAATTTGTACTTTCAAAAGGTTATTATAAAATTATAAATTTGTAATCTCAATGCTATTAAACAAATATCATAATACTCACTATCAATTGTACAATCACTCGAGAATTTGTTTTGTGTAAACTTAACTACTAATTCTAAAACATTTTGCCACTAACTAGTAATTATTAATTTCAAGCAAGCATAAAAAATATTTAAACGAATTTACAGTAAATAGGAAATTATTCACCACCATCTTCAATGTTGTTTATTTAATATCATATTTTCGTAAAATATCATAAAATCATTTGGAAAATTATTTTATCTGTTATGTAAGATGGTTAAATACACACATTTAGAATTTTTTTTTTAAATGATAATTTTATACTAAATATTCTAAATATATGAGTGTTAAGTTAAAACTAGAGGTTATATATATATATATATATATATATATACTAGCAATAATGGAGTTTAATTAATTTATTTTTATTTCAAATAAACCTTTTAAGTTATTTAATAGTGTTATCTATTACTAAAATCCTTCCAAAATCTCCATCTAAAAGTACTTTAAACCGAAGTAAAATCATGACATTGCTCGCAAACTAGAAACAGCCGAAGACATTATTTCTCTAACAACTACGATGATGGATTGAGAGAATAAAAACTTAGCTTATGACATCTTATGTCCCATCAACATCTAAAAGTATGTATTACAATAAATGCTTAAAATAATACTCATATTATTTAATTCTGCCTTTCTACTAATCTAACGTGAAAACAAAGCTACCAGGTGAAATTCTTCGACTAAAAGAAAATAATTGTAAATCGATGAAGATAATAATTATCAATGGGCTGTCAGGAATCGGTCCTTCCACTTAACGGGTCCATTTCAGGCCTGCCTGTATGGATCTGGATGGAGCCCAAAGTAGTTGGGCTATTGGGTTTCATAATTGGATAATCTGTGAAAGCTAATTGCTGCCATTCATGTCCGATCTTTGATGAGATGAGAAAAAGGTTCTGACATACTCTCTATCTTTCTCTCTATCTTTTATATTAAGCGTAACGATTTGATTTTTCACAGAATTTATGAAATTTGTTGATTAGATGAAAATTTTGATTTTTGCCCTTATGACCAAAAAATAAATAAATTTGTCATGTCCTCCTGCCGATTTCTAACTTCCAAGAATACAAATTCAAAAAGAGTGGTTGCAATTCGTTGGCATTTCCAAAAAGGTGGGTCATATGTCAGAAAAAATAATTTTATAATAAACATAAAATAGATATTTTACATTCTTAAATTTACTAAAAAGAGAAATATTGTAATTATTTTAAGACGTACAAAAGAGGCAAATGTTACATTTATTTTGAGATGGAAGGAATAAATTTAATTTAGGATATATCCTGGAGGATGCTTTGCATGCTTACTTGCTTAGTGGTGAAATCGGAAGTGCATCGTAAAAGAAATACTTGTCTCTAACTCGAATGTCCCTTTCCCCTTTCTCATCCCTGCTTTTTTATTTCAGATACAACTTGCAAAGTGCAAACTGAGCACTTATTAAAGGTCAATGGCTCTTTACCGTCGAATGAACAAAATTCCCAACAGTTATTTAGCATTAATTTTAAGAAGTCTTAAAACATATTTATTTACACATTATATTTATATGTATGTCGATCTACACATTTATATATTCTAACATATTTGTATGTATGGTACAATATTATTTTCTATTATATATATATATATATATATATTAAATATGTATGCTTTTTTAGAATATCTTAAAATTTGTGTACAAAAATAATTAAAATTTTGGTCCTTTTTTCAGGGACTAATGGAGTATTCGATTACAATCCTATAGTGGAAAGAACAGGGGAATTTGATGCAGGTAAAGGCAGTTATATATTAATCCCCCCCTGGCCGGCCTCTTGTTATCTCTGTCACGTCCTTATCATCGTGTTGCTTTTCCCTTTTTTCCATCTTTTTCCTCAATGGTTCTTATTAATGATATGAGAAATGATACCAAGAATACAGGAGCTCAAGTATACAGTTGTTGCAGTTCAAAAGATGGTGTGAACCCCAATATGTTTGACGGAAACTGAATTGTAATATTACTATTTTAATGGTAAATATTTGTAAATAGACTGAACGATAGAATAGTCTTTTCGTTTTTATTGTTTAGGCGCTTAAATACTGTTTGTAACAGATTTCCATATTCATTTTTAAGTCATGATCCAAGAGTTATGGAAATATCTTTCTCTCTCTCTCTCTCTCTCTCTCTCTCTGAGTTCTTGTTCAACAATGGTGGTGTTCATTGATTATCTATCTGAATATTATCTTTTTTTACAGTTCTCCCAATAGACGGTTCGTTCCCAGAGTTATAACATCTCTTTTTTTTTTTTTTTTTTTTTTAATTTCCAACAAAAATTAAATTAAAAAAAGGTCCATTATTTTCATATATATATATTCATTCAATTCAAAAAAGTCAAATCCCACCATGTTTTTCCTTTGCCAAGCACTAGTAAGCAGCCCTTATCTTCAAACTGATTAACTGCGCTAAGTCTTCCAATATATGATTATTTGTGTTTATGGTGGATCACATCATGAGAATATATATTGATTTATTCAGAACCGGTCCTTAAGGATCCTGATGTCGATATCAACACATTCCACTTTTGGGCCTAAAAAGATTCCCAACCCTAATCTCCATCTACCAAATCAAACAACTCAACTCAATATGGTGCATTCACCCGGCCTGATGCACTAAAATTTTCTAAATTAGGAAAGGCGCACAACTTGTAATCACTTGGTTTATATGTTTAACCCTTACCGGGGTTGGCTCTAATCGAACCCTTTTGAAAGCATATGCACTCAAGTGTGACAAGATGGTTTCGTGAGCTCCTTTGACAGCTAAAACAACAAGAAGAAAAAGGAAAAAAAAAAAAAAAAAACTGGTGGATACTGAAAGTCTGTAACCTTAATTCTCAGCTAAGAAAACTAGGGTTGCTATGAATTATATTTATTGGGTTTTGTCTCGAATCCTTTTAGCCCGGATTCATTTGTTGACTACAACTGAAATAAATTTTGTGACAATTCGAAAGGTAAAAAAATAAGTTTATATCTCATACTATGTTTATTTGTTATATCACGGACGCGCATGTATCTTCCTCACTACGTGGTACATGGGAGGTCCATAGCAATATATAGATGATTCAGACTTCAGATACTCAAAAAACTCAAGTACCGGCCTATTTGTAATCTTTATATTTATGAAATGAAATGATTATATTGATTATGATTACTATAAGTTTGTATTTATACATTTACATATCTACGAAGTTTGATTACAAAATTAAAAGATCACTAGCCATAATTAACTTGTTCCCACCACTCTGTACTTTCTGCAGTCTTCTCGACAGTTACTAACTTCAGTTTTCTGATATATGCCATGGCTCATTATAATGTCATTGGCTATATAAACTTTCATGATCATTTTTTGCGGCAAGTTTATGAAGACAAAGAAAAGGTCTTCCTCTGCCCCTGGCAATAAATTTATATAGTTTGTGCTTAGTAAAAAGAAATTAAAATTTAAGAATGGTCAATTGGCCACTCTTGCTTTGCTCTTCCTCTACCTTGGCAATAAATGTATATAGTACGTGCTTAGTAAAAAAAAAATTAAAATTTAAGAATGGTCAATTGACCACTCTTGCTTTGCTCTTTTTATGCCCCGACAATAAAGAAATTATTTTCACCGTGACTTAAGCATATTACTAAACATTTAACAGGTAAACACGATCGTCGCAACAAGTACAACGTTTTATATTCCAACAATTCAAGTTATTTTCATGGTCCCATAAATTTTAGAGGTAAGTGGGAGAATCATAATACCTGCTGCAGGCTTTTTGTTGGATCCCACTAACCCTAGCTATTTTGTTGTGTTCAATAGAATTAATCACTACCTCTGTCTGTCTTCAAAAGCGCTCAGCCGATAGCTCCATTAGATAGTTAATTGATAAGTAGTACTACATTGTAGGCTAATTAGGGCTCCGTTTGTGACATGAAAATTATTTTTCAAAATTATTTTTCAAATTTTTTAGTATTTGATATGTTAAAGAAAATTCAGTCAACATAAAATTATTTTCTGTTAATCAAAAATCTTTTTGTTATTTCAGAAAAACGACTTACGGATTTAAATTCATAAGTTTTCGAGAAGTGATTCCAGTGTTGTCTCTTTCTGTCATTCTTCATAACACTTGTAGTTAATCACTATTATCATCTTTTTATTTATTTATTTTTAAAATAAATACATTAATTTTAATTTTCACAATATATGCATAATTAGTTTTTTCGTATTGAAATATATATACACATATTTTTTTAAAATTTTTAAATTTTCTTATTTTTAAAAATCATCAAAACCCACTAGGTTATTGATTTTTTTCCTTTAAATTATGAACACTCTTATTGTTAGATCATAGTGTTAAGTTTTTATATACATATAAATAAATACAAATTTTTATTGTGAGAACTTAATTTATCTTATTAAAAAATTAAAATATACTTATATTAATTTATAATAAAATAATTGTTAAATTTATTTCAAAAACAAAATATAAAAATATATTTTCAGCCTCATTTTCAGTTTGATCATCAAACATTAGAAAATAAGTTATTTTCTTATAAAATATTTTCTCATAAAATATTTTACCAAAAATATTTTATAAAACACTTTTTTCTTATATCAAATTGATTCACGAGCTTCATAGTCTTAGGTTATACATGCATATATAGGAGACACTTGTGGTTTTTCATATTTTCTGAGCATGTTTTTAATTAAAATCATAAATTAATTCGTTTGTATGAAATTAATTGTTTTACAGGCTTTTACCAGTACAATATAAATTTTAAAACTATGATATAATTGAATTAGATATATCTCTCTCAGTATGTGATGACATTTAAGCATCTTAAAGATTTCAGAGACAAAGATTGCAGCTGGCAAATTTATTTATTTTTAATCTGAGATCCAGCGGAATTGCATGAGAGACTAGGCATTGTCTGTCAAAAACATGAACTTCTAGATAGTATCTATATTATAAAATATAAGACAAATATTGATTTTTAAAAAATTAATATTTAATATTTTTAAAGTCAAATTAACATAAATTTTTAAAAAATTATTTTTTATAAATAATAATAATTTTCAAATAATTTAAAATTTTTATAATTACATTAAATATAATTTTAAATATTAAAATATTTTTAAAATTAGTAATACTTTTATATTTTGATATTGATTATAAGTATAATAAAAGTTGATCATAATACGGAATATGTCAGAAGATTATTTTGTGATCACACAAGTTCCTAGAGCACTTGGATACTGTTAGTGTGTTACCCCATGCATCATTTGTCTGTCTTTCAAAGTTATGCAGTCGCACACGTGTACGGGTGAAAACCAACTAAGCTGGTCGAGTTAAAAGATTTTTTTCTCCAAATTTGAGTTTGATTTGTAAGTTAAATGAGATTTTATTAAATTAAAATTAAAATTTTAAATTAATTGCATTTTAATTTGTTCGTCAAATTTTAATTTGATTAAACTTTTTACTGTAAACAAGTTGTAAATAAGCTAAATTTGAATTAAAAAAAAACATCATCTCGTTAAACTTATTTGCGAAAGCTGATCTTGCTGACTGATTTACTCACCTAGCGTGGACATTTAGGTTCCACTCCTCTCAATCTTCAGTCTATCTTGCAGAGTAGCAGTTGCAGAAAGGTTGTCAGGCTAGCAAGAATATTTTCCGGTGACTGTATAGAATATATTTCACTGTTCCAATATAAGGTCTCCGTTTCCCTTCTGTGCATCTCATATTCAACGAGATTTTCCCGCATGAACTTTCGAAAGTCCCCATTAAACATCTTGTACGATATGTATTAATAATTGTACTTTTGGATTCCGTACATAATTGCCAATGCACAAGGACATTGTCCTCGCCACCGAAAATATCAAACTCAACCACAAAACTAAACATGGTACGAAAAATATTTTTATCTGCTCATCACAAATAATGTATATTGAATGGTATATAATCATTGATGATATCATCATTCACTTATACAATATAAACTATTATATATGTCCATTAATTTTGTTTGTACAATATCAATTATTAGATATATCTATTGATATCGCTCATACTCATAACTTATCATATAAACTAAAAGTGACCTTGGGACAATGTATTGAGCCTTAATTTGAATCCTAGTGTTACAAAGCTTTTCACACAAAATAAGATGAGATTTTTATGGTCGTGAAGATGTGATCGATCACCTTTTTTTTTATTTTATTTTATTATTATTTTTTATTTTTAGCAATTGGAGCATCTCGTAAATAGTGGCTCTCAGTCTAATCTAGCTAGTCTATAAATGGAGATATCTATATAAGAGGTAGGGGTCCATGAAGGCCTATGTGATTATGTGCCTGATACATGGTGCTGTGAAAATATCGAAGGGCCTAGGTCTCTATATATTACAAAAGGTTTAGTGATTCCTTAGGTACAATCAAATCTTGTGATGGGCCTCAGATAATGCTGTTCAAGATTCATCTTGTCCCTTATCTTTTTCTCTAGAAAGTCTTTTCCAAGATTATATATATATATATTCGTATGGACTTATTTGATTTTAATCATAATGTGGAAGATTAAAAGTTTGAGTCAATAAACTGTCCAATGCCCGTAAAAATGGAAACTATAATATGCATGGTAAAGTCATGTCTACGAGTATGATTTCTTCATCGATCCGTTCTTTACTGATAATTGAATAATAATAATAATAATAAAAGTTAAAAATAAATAAATGAGTTAACGGTATATTCGATCACTCATGTTTCCCCCTCATTCTTTAAATGATTTTCTGTCCTCAAAAAAAAAAAAAAAAAAAAAGGAAAAATAATTAATTGTTGTTGTGGGTGGACATGTATCAGAACACGAGGGCTATCGAAGAGTCGTAGCGTTGATGATGGCTGCGTCCACTCTCCACGGTTTCATCATCTTAATTTCATGTATGCATGCATGTGCATGTGTTCTATTTTTTTAAAAGAAACAAACACTCAATTTCTCTCTTAATTAATTAAATCCCATGTGTTTTAATTTTTGTTTGGCAATAGACAGAATTAAGCAAGCAAAAACATCTGATTTTGTTTTTGCGATTTTTTGTGGAGGACTGGAGGGGAAATTTTAAATTTTCAACTTACCAAAAAAACACTGTTAATTTTCTTGGTGGTTGCTTCCCAAATTTAAGAGTCTAAATCTGCTGTCTTATTTATTATCCAATTTATTGTCTCAAATTTAATTTAATAGTTATATTACATTGAATTTTGTTAATTGTAAAAAATAAATATAAATTTTATATGTAATATAACTGTTAAATTCAATTAAAAAAACCAATAAAATAATAAGTAGGACAACACATTTGAACTCCAAATTTAAACAAGAGTAATGATTTATTAGCGACTCTATCCCCTCTATTTATCTATTTAAGAAATTTATTAATAAAATAAAATAAAATAAAATAAAATAAGATAAAAAGGAAATAGAGACAGAGAGATAGTTATCCTATTTATATAAGAAAAGTGCAGGGTGTGTGGGACCCAACATGGCGCTCCAAACCAAAACTTAGGATTGACATCTATAGACCAGTTGAGTTCGGCCAACGAAAGAGAAATGGGCCAAGGAAGTAGGCCCACTGGCGGCACTCGCACTTTGAAGTCACTGCTCACTGTGGGCTGCTAAGGCTAGCCTTTCAATGTCGCACCACTTTAGTAAAAGACTAAAAGGTACATTCACTATTTGATAATCACATCTAAATATGAATCTTTAAAAGTAAAAATTAATGAACAACACTTCATCTGAAAATATTCTTCTCGGACTGTATCTATGACATATGTTGAATTTTCTAAAAATTCATTATATATTATTTAAATAATAATAGATTCATAGTTAATATTAATTAAATAATTAAAATAACTATATTAGTCTATTTTTAATTCAACGATATAAGATTAATTTTTGTATGTGCATAAAATTATTTAAGGGGCGCATAATATTTTTGTGCCCATACAAAATGGACATAATTATTGTACATCTAATTTTTTTTATGCATGCATATAAACTTTGTTATTTAAGTGAATAAGGTAAACTTTATGCGCAGATAAAAAAATTGTGCGTACAATAATTATGTTCTTTTTGTATGCACAAAAATATTGTACACTCTTGAGTAATTTTAAGTGTGCACAAAAATTAATATTATATTGTTGGATCAAAAATAGACTGATAAAATTATGTGAATTGCTTAAATCAATGTTGGTTATGAATCAAATCCACACACATATATATATATATAGTGAACGTCTGGTAGCAGCGTTAAGAGATTATGACACTTAAACGTAGTAGAATGTCATATTTGGTAGATTATGATAGATTAAATTTAAGTTCAAAAAACTGAATCTGCAGTTTAAATCTAATTTTAAAAAAAATAATAATAATTTAACGTGTAAATCACGATTTAAAAAGTTGTACCAAACGAATACATAATCTAGCATATACACATTGTGGGTGGAACCCTCAAAACATGATTAGCCTCCTCTTAAAAAAGTCATCTTCCTTATCCTTGAACCCTCAAAACATGATTAGCTTCCTCTTAAAAAAGTTATCTTCCTTATCTTTTTTTTGTTTTTTTTGTTTTTTTAGTTGAGTATTATTGTTCATGTTAAAAAATGTAAGTGTATTTATTTATATAGAAAAAAGAAATATATGACCTTTTATATTTAATTTTGCTTTCGGAATCTCTCGAACTTCCCTCACTTTTTTAGGGTTTCAGCTTCATGGCGTGTAGTCCGTTTCAATTCAAATTCTCAAAAAACATTTATATTTTTCTTTTAGAATGGAAACAACCCCCCAAAATTCGTAAATTCCCATAAATTTGTTTTTCTTTATGTTCTTCTTCTGTCGTGATCGAGAGCTCAGCGAAAGCTCAGAGTTGTGTCTTGTTTCTCCATCCCTATCTTCAAAAGTTGTTCGATGGTTTTGCTCTATTTAGCACTAACCGGCGCATGATAGCTGTGACCTCGTTGGGTAATGAGTATCGATTTGAATACTATAAAGAAAAAGAAAAAGTTCGCCGGAGACTTCATGTGAACTGTCGGGCTGTCGCAATAAAAATAAACAATGCTATGAAAATTAATACAGTATGTTATCAAAAATGTTTTTCTTAGTAATTTATAAAAGAAGGAAGACAAAATAGTTTAATTTATGGAAATATTAAATTCTATTATGAAAATATTAGTTCTTATGTGTACATGGGGACGTGGAAACTCTGATTTCATTGATGGTTTTTTTGTTGTTTTACTATAAAAAAAAAAAATAAAAAAAAAAATTATGCTAGTTTTATAAGAGATCCCACCAATTGATTCTATTATTATTATTATATATTTTTTAGTTAAATGATAGAATATCTTGTGAAATTAACATATTTTATTTATCATAAAAATAGTAGTTTTCGCATTTAAAATTATATTTTTAGTGAATGATCTGTATTTAATAGTCAAACTTAATTGTAGTATGTCACATTTGATGAAATATTAAAACTATCATTAATCAATAAATATATCATGGCAAAATTTGGTTATGATGCGCTACAAAATTTCCTTTCACCTTATGTATCTGTTTTTATGAAAGGGGTTTCACATTCCATCTTTCTTGGATTTCCATAATTTTAACCATATGAATTAAGTCAAAAATCTACTAGTTGGTTTTGCTTACTAGTTAGTTTTTTTGATTACTAGCAACTTTTTAAATAATGTGATTTGGTTACCACTAGTATGGACAATAGTTCATGACCATATTTTTTATAATCAACTATTGGGTCGAGTAAATAGGAGTTTGATTTTCTTTAAATAATGTCTAAAATTTAAATTTTATAAATTAAAAAATATTAAAAGAGTCACTATTTTAATATAAGATCTTACAATAATAAGTGATAATTACACATTTTAAACACTATTTTTTGAATAAGTTGATTTTTGGTTCATGGAATATGATTCACATTTGGGAAAAGAATAATTTTTTAGACATTTTCTTTTTCTTTTCGCTACTGTGTACAGTTGTTTGGACTGTTACTAGCAACCTGTGCACACTTCTGCCCTGTAGTTATCAAATTCGATAATTGTTCCATCTCTTCCGTAAATTTACAGTGGGAAGAGGGAGATAATAAAACATCATATTCCTGCATTTCACATATAGGAGAGAGAAACAGACAGACTAAAGGAGACATGACTATTATATACAAACAAAATAGCCTCTACACAAAGGCCAAATAAAAGCATATCTTTCTTCTCTTCAATCAAACCCCAGCTCATTTTCTTGTATTTACATATTCTAGTTCTTTTCATAATTCATATCCTTTTGTAAGGTTTCTGTATTACCCCATTTTTGAATGTTGGTGTCTTTCAATGGAGAACTCTGATAATGGAAGGAATAAGAAAGGCCTGAACTTGAAGGCCACTGAGCTTAGGCTTGGGTTGCCTGGTTCGGAGTCACCGGAGAGAGAAAATGGACAATCTTTTGAGGACAGGAATGTGTACCCCTTAAAGGGTTTAGTGTCATCTGGGGCCAAAAGGGGGTTTTTGGACACCATTGATGGTGGTTCTGGGAAGTGGGTTTTTTCTGGTAATGGTGGATCTGAGGTTGATTTGGGGAAAAACGGTGGTTTATTTTCTCCTAGAGGTGTTAATGGTGGCGGGGGGAAGACTCTTGGAGTTGGTGGGGCAGAGAGTAACACTCAGGTTTCTAATGCTGTGAAAGAGGTTGTTCCGCAGTTGCCGGAGAAGAAGCCTCAGATTTCCGTTGCAAATGGCCACGGGGTTCCTCCAGCTGCAAAGTAATATTCTTTTAATTTCCATCGTTATGTTCAATTTCTTTCTGCTTCACTGCTTTGGTTTTCTCTTTTCATATTTTTGGTGGGTACTGAAATTGCCATAGTGTCTATTGGTCTACTGGGGGTTTGCTTTCCTTAGGCTGAACATGAATAATCTTTTTTCTGAATTACACTTGGATTTCCCCAAAGGTGTTGATATGCTGCATAGGTTAAAGTGAGGAAAAATACGAAAGGAAAAATAATAAAGGGAACTACAGTTGCACAGGTTATCTTGGTGTTCTATATGTTTTTCAAGAACTTGTGAACGGATGGTTTGATGTGTATTTTCATCATTTTTATGTAGCATCTATGTACTCCATATGTATATATTCATCTTCTTCAGCTTTTATTCTCCTCCATTTAGTATACTTTTTAAGTCTGCACAATCAATATGATAAATTGATTTAGTTAATTGGAGAGAGAAAATTTGTTAATTTCTTTACCCGAGGAAATAATAAAATTGAATCCATTCTAAACGTGTTTAAACAGGGCACAAGTAGTAGGATGGCCTCCAATTCGATCTTTTCGAAAGAATTCCATGGCTATTAATCCTCCTAAGAATGAGGATGAGGCTGATGCGAAGGTGGGATCAGGTTGTCTTTATGTTAAAGTCAGTATGGATGGTGCACCATACCTGAGAAAAGTCGATCTCAAGACCTACTCCAGCTATTTGGAACTATCTTCAGGTCTTGAAAAGATGTTCAGTTGTTTTACAATTGGTAATCTTTCTTTGAATTCTTTTCTCTCTTTCTCGAAGATCATTATAAATATCCGAAAGTGATCAAGGGGAAAACGAAGTCATCTTGACAGTATGGATCTATATTAGTTCTAACAATGCCGAAGTGCTGACTGTTGGTTTATTTCTGTGCGGTCTCTTTTACATGTGAGAAGTTAGGAGGAGTGAATAATAACTTTTCCACATCGAGGGAAAAAGAAAAAAAAATCAAACCGAAAATTAGTTTAGAATTTTACTTGCCCCAATTTGCTTAACGAATTTCCCTTCATGGGGCCTTTCTCATTTTACGGTAATCATTTTTGTAGTAACTTAACATATACTTTGAACAAAGTCAGAAGCTTTTGAAATTGTATTTTTAATTTTATTAGCACATGGTTTCTTATAAGAAGCAAATCTTTGTATTGTTTGAGCCTCGTTAATATTTCCCTCTTCACTTGTTTAACTCTTGCACATGTTTCTTGCTTCTCAATCTCAATTTGGAAGCACTATTCTTGATTCTTTTGCTTACTGGTTTTAATAACTCGGTGTTTTCTGTGA
>JAUMHB010059767.1:0-14884 GCA_032359685.1 Pittosporum tobira
GACATTCTTTTTGTCGGATACCCCAAAATATTATATTTATAAAGATAAAATTTTAAAATATCGGGTTCTTACAATATTGACTTGATTTAATAACTTGGATGTTGGAACACTTTATTTTGTTTGGTCTTGTTTGGCCAAGCAAGTGCATTTATTAAAATTGTTATGGTCACATTCTATATTGGAAATACCCACCTACTAAAAATTGATTAACTAGGTTGGGGTAAATCAAAGATAGCAGTATTGGGAGTTTATGATATTCAAATATAATAAAATATTATATTTAATAAATTATAATAAATTTAATTTAAAAAATTTAATTTAAATTTAATTTTAACAAAAAATTAAATTTAAATTTAAATTAAAAGTCACGATTTAAAAATGACTATTAAACAAACACCTAATAGTACCGGTTGCTAATTTCAGTTTCACCACAATTTGTGACCCTATTTAAAACATGACCCCACCAGATAAATCCAAAAATAATTCATTTAACAAACTTTCAATAATTTATGCCAAAGGAATTTTAAATTTATAATAGAGTGTAAATCATATAAGCTATAGCACATAATATACAATTTTCTTTTTCATTTTATAACATTCTTAAATTTAAGATTAGTTAATACTCATAACGTTTTAAAATAAGAGATGTTTGAGTTGAGTCTTATCAAATATTTATTAAAATTCAAATTATAATATAAATTTGTTAAAATTTTAAAATTTATACGTAATAATGTTTTATATATAATTTAAAATCTTGATTTTGACATAAATTAAAAGAAAATATATTCACTTTAAATTTGAATTTTAAGATTTGATAATATACCATATTAAAACGCAAACGTATTTCTAATTTTGAAACAGATAAAGTGTATGTTTGGTTTATCGGCTTTTAGAGATTTTTAGGTTTTTGAATTTAAAACAAACAATCAGAACATGTTCTGCAAATCAAAAGTTGCAGTTGAAAATCAGTTTTTCAACAGTTGTTTAAGTCGAAACACACCACACCAAAAACTTAGTAGTGTGAAACAACCTTTAGATTTTTGAAATTTTTCATGCATGATTAATTATTAAAAATATCTATGTATATTTAAAAGTTGCTATATTTCTCTTCTTATCTTAATATCTTAATACACATATTAACATATCAATTTTAAAATAAATATTTTTTTAATAATAACAAACATACTAATATAAAATTACCTTAAAAAGTATTGAAATTTGTTAAAAAATAAGATTAATCCATATATTTGAGCCCAATAAGACTATCTTGTATTTAACATAACTTTTAAAAGACATTAAATAAAAGTTCATCTATTTAAATAATTACTAATGTGCAATTAATATGGTTGCAATAATAATAATAATAAAACATTTATGTCAACTCAATGAAAAAAACACACCCTCTTCAAATTAACATATCAATTTAGTAATAACAAAAAATATATCAACTCAATAAAATAATTAATATTTTGATCATTTTATTTCATTTCTATAACGAAATCTGTAATTTAAACTAAATAATAATTATCTTATAGTTTCATAAACCATAAATCACCGAACATGATTTTAAAATTTTACAAGTAACTATAACAACTAATACAACTACAACTGTACCGACTACAACAACTGTAAAAACGAACAAATCCAAAAAAGATAATGGATCTCTTGCTTAAAAAAAGAGTAGGGTTGAGTTCCAATCCGGTCAATCGAGTTCCCACTTGCGAATCAAGTAAAATTTCACTTCCATTTAAAGCTTGATATGAGAGCATACAAGAGTACAGTACAAACAATTTCAAAAATAGATTAGCATGAATGAAAATCTACTTTCAATGAGATGTCTTTAAAACGAGTTAAAAGCGTTGTTTGACATAACTTATTTTTATAATTTATTTTCAAAATTAATTTATCTTAAAAGCGTAATTTTAACTTATTTAAAAAAAAAAATACAAGTTAAGTACAACAATATTTTCAACTTATTTTAAAAAATTAATTAATAAATTTATTTTTAAATAAATTATGCCTAACAGGACAAGAGTTCTTATTCAGACAGTGAGATAATAATATAGCTCGACACAGATGACCCCAAACATGGACACGTACGGATGTACCTAACTTCCAATTTAGAGCAATCAGAAAATATAAGCAGCATGCAAATTGGGAAAAGGCATTCAGCAATAAACAAATGACACTTGTGCGATGAACTCTTTTTTTCACAATAGTATCCATTCTCACACAAGAAAGGGGCGGGTCCCACTCTCGTGCGAGAAAAGATCCCGTGAAACTAGCAAAAATACTCGTGGAATTAACATTCCTCACTCTGATATCATACTTGAACTTTCATATAATGAGGTTCAAAGTCCTCTATATAAGCCAAGGGTTTCTTAAGATTTAATCTAATGGAATATGACATTTCCCACTGACCTACAAAATACATATCCAAGTATCCAACTACATAGCCTCTAACCTCCAAAGTACAACTTGTTAATGACTGGACTACGATAATGATAGAGAAGAGACAATTCTCCTCCCTTAACCTTTATTGTGGACCAAACGTTGCCTTAACCTAACTGCTTTGAAGAGATGGATAGATCTCATTTCACCTCAAACTAAGGATTCTCTTCATCAGATTGAGTTTCTGGACCAGGGACAGAATCTACGAAGAACTCCTCTACTGAAACAAAATCAAGGAACAGTCTTAAAATAGTTATACAGAGAGATACGTATGCATGAAAAACTAACATGTACTCCCTATCTGTTCCACAAAAAAAGTTCCATTTGAAAATATTGCAAATATTAAGGATATTTTTCCTTATATTTTTACCCCTAAACCCAATGAGTGGGTTAGTATAGTAGTGGTGGCATGATAATTGAAGTGCAATATACTGATGGTAAACTTGAAGACATTGTGCCATTTTGTACTACAATCAATAAATTGGAACTCTTATTATGGAACAGAAAAAAAAAAAAAAGTCAACTGGGAATCATATAATGAAACGAAAAGGAACACTTGAGATTATGCTTACCTATGTCGTCTTGCTCAGGAGAATCAAGTAAAATATCTGAATCAGAAGGCAAGAAAGGGGAACCAGGATAATTCCCAAGAGCTCCTAGATCTGCAAGAGTGTAAAAGTCGAAGGTCAACAGTAATTCCCTTAATGAAGCATATAAAATTAGTAAAATTCTGAACAAGACGATGTCGAAGACCTAAAAGAGGAACCAGGTGGTTTCAGAATTACCTCCCAAGTTTGATAAATCAGCTGTTAGATCTGAAAGGCTGAAATTCCAAGGAATCTGAGCCAAAGATCTCAGAGAATCTCTAGAATTCCCTGCTCCATTATCCTGTGCAAGCTGCAATCCTACTGAGCTCGCCACGTCAGACGTGAACGCGGAATCAAGCGCTGATGTGTCAACTCCCATTCCCGATATTTCAGAGGCTGTGAATGGAAAATGGCCACTTGACGCTACTGAAGTAGGACTTACAGCCATCTCTGACATGGATGACATGGCACACCCTGGTGGAATACCGGATGTGACATCAGCTGCACTGCCGTTCAACGCCATCCTTCATAAAGCAAAAATATAAGAAAATAAGGAAAAATAATTACCTAACAAAAAAAGAAATAGAAAATTGATGGAAAAGGGATTCTAACTCGTTCGCAGAATTCATCCGCATCGGATGGAAGTTGCCAGGTGCGGGCACTCCATTGACCACATGACAGCTGGACATTCCCATGGAATCGAGATGAGGCTGACCTGGATGTTGCTGTAGGACCGGGTACCCCATGGGTAAGTTGTTAACTGCAACAGAAAAAAAAGAAAAAAAAAAGTGACCTTTATTAAGATTAAAATGCTATCCCATGGGTAAGTTGTTTAACTGCACCAGAAAAAGGGAAAAAAAGGGAAAAAAAGTGACCTTTATTAATATTAAAATGCATAATATAAATGTACGAATGCCAGCTAATCACAACATAAAGTAAGCTCCTACCTGGCATGGGATGAATCCCATTCTGAATTGGAGCCAAAGGAACTTTCGGTGGCACGGGATACTTCATCAGTTTATATTGATGCTCGAGCAAATGGTTGAATAAAATAATTTGTTTCTTCAGTTTAAGCCTTATGTAATAAGCCCTAAAAAAGTCGGCATTTTCTTCTTCCAATTTCTGCCAGACTAAGAAAACAGAGATATATTTTATTATCTTATCCTACATTGAAACAAAACCATATTCTTGGGAGGGCATTGTCTTAAGATAATAATTTAATAAACTGATGGCCAAAATTTATATGACGTACTGATGAGAACTACAATTGAATTAATCAAATTCGGATAATGCATACCCAAAGTTGTAAATCCAGGATCTATCCTTGCACGACTTAGTAGAGTCTTTACCACCTCATCTCTGTTCATATATAACTGCAGACACCTTTCAATCAAGTTCTGGACCTACAATAACTCATTTCAAAGTACAATTTAATGATGAGTGAGATAAAAACTTAAAGAGTGAATGGTAAAAGCAAGGAGACCAAATAATCTTACAAGTTCGATATCCTCACGTGAAACTTTTCTATTGTCATTGCTCGATACGGAAATCGATCCAGAGTCTGCTAAAGGAGGCTCCACTGCATTATTATGTTGGTCACTTTGAGACTCGTGTGACACTTGGGTTGAGGGTTGTAGCTCTGGTGTATTCTGTGAATCCTGCAAGACTTTCTTGTACTTAGTAGTTGATCAACAAAGGATCAACTTTATCTCAAACTTGAAGTTTTAGCAGCTATAAAGTAGATAGGTAATCTCTCTCATACACACACACACACATCAAATTTTACGAACCCGCACCTTTTTCATTTTAGCTGAATGCAAGTTGAGAACATCTATCCAACAAGCTCCGGTATCTCACAGCTACAGCAAACTAGCAAAGAGAGTTGTGCTCTAACAGGTGAAGTTTTCTTCTAAATGTGTAACATAAATATAGTTTGATTTTTCACCTGTAACAGAGAATTCCATCATAATTCATAAGTGACTAAAAAACATGGAATGTCTATATTGAATAAGACTATCCAAGATAATAGAATTTGAATTAGGAAAAATTTACAAGACCAATGTTTTGTATTTACATATAAATATTGCCCTGGTCTATGGCAACGCCATGAACTGCAATGCCTCTTTCTCTCTTATTTATCTCTATACACATGCATTTGTATACATGTCAGTGCGTAGTGCATGACTCTTAATCTTAACTAGTACTTCGAAGTTCTAATCAATGTGCAAAAGAAATTTTCTCCGTGGCGATATTACTTATAAATAGGGAAAGAGAAGTGTTGCACACCTATAATAATTTTAGAGAGAAAAAAAAATAAAAATCAATGTGATATAAAAAATATATCAACATAATACTAATCAAGAAATCTATATAAATATCCAACATTTTAACAAGATTATGTTCACTGAATAAACCCATAAAGTAACACACTCAATCAAATTATTAAAAATGGATTACCAAGACGCAACATGATTAGTAAGTTGTAAACCATAATCGTAATGGAACAAATGAAATGGATGATGTGGAAAAGCTCTAAAGTCAGAACCCCACCGAACAAATAGGTCCTCTTAAACTACAGAATGTATGCGCCACAGATTAATTACTTGAGCTTGGGAAAAACTTATTCCTTACAAACTAATTCAATCAATAAATAACAACCCCATGTGGAAGAATCTCAACATATACTGTCATTTGCATATCATGCTTTCATTAAATCCAAACTCTTGACTGATTAGCTGATAAAAATAAGTTCTTAATACTCTAATTTGATTTTTCAATGCATCAAAAATTAATCTTGATTCCAGAAACTTGGAAGAACTGTAGGCATACAACTTTATTAGATGTCACATTTATAAGCATTTAAGTTGGCAGAATATACAATTAGTTGATCAAGCAACTTGATTATAAAACAGTAAAGAATGATTATGCAGTAAAAGCTTAAGCAACAACAAAAGGGATGACATTAATGCCTACCAACCAAGTAATTCACTTGTCTCACTCAATTGATGCAGAATGATATTGCCAAATGTATAGGGATTAGCATTATCAAATGAAGGTAATCAAAGTAATACTTAATCACACATATAATATAATGCCAGCAACACAATTCAGAGAGGAGCACGTATCATTTTAATTTTGCCAACACTAATTAAACTTATTTGCTAACCAAAATTAATCACCAAAAACAACTAATTCTTCTAAAATCTAGTCATATAAAAACTTCAAATCAAAAATTTAAAAATAGAATCATTCACTTTCCAACAGCAGAATTGAGAATACATACATCAGACATACAAATATCGAAATTCATGTATGTTCTCACAGAAATAATAAGTCACTTATCCCAACTAATTGTTCTTATACCTGTCTAGCTTAAGAAGCAAGCCATATGCATCTGAACTTGCTGCATCCAAAATAAGATCTTTCCATAAATATATATACATATATATAGCATATCGATATACCTTAAAACGCTCGCCCGTGCTCCTAATTCAAACAGTCCTAAATTAGCATGTGCTCGTATGTTTTCGTACGAAATCTTTTATGGGTTTTCCATGGAAGCTAACTAGCTCAGCTGCATTAATGGGGGCAAGAGATATTTTTGAGATTTGGATAAAAATGGAGAATGGATGAAATTTCGAAATAATAGTCACGGAAATAGAAAGTCAAATCAGTTGAATCTTGTGATATGTGTTATGGGTTTGGTCAGAGAGTGAGGCGGATTCAAAGTTTTGCTAGAAAAAGTGTGGAAGATGGAGAATTGGAAGAGACTGCTGTAATAGAGAGAGAACGAGAGAGGGAAGAGAAAAATCTCACCAAGCGCAGCTGAGGGCTTCAGGCAATTGCTTTGGTTTTATAATTTTTTGCCTTTTTAATAATAATAAACAAATCTCGAAATGAAAATTAAATTCAAATATTATTAGATACTATTATATATTTGAGTTTAAAATTTTCTACTTGCATATGTTCGTATGTTTTCGTTTCGGGCTTAAACAAAAGATAGTATTAAATATTAATTTTATTAAAATTTTTAACTTTTTTTATTGATTTTAAAAAATTATTTAATTATTTTTATAATATTATAATTTTAGAATATAATATTATTTTAAATAGTGAGCCATTATATTATATTGAAGTGTTGATTAAAATAATTTTAAATAATTGAGTAGCGAAAGTAATGAATAATAACATTAAATAGTAGTTGAAATAATATTAAATAATAGAATAATAGTTGAAATAATAAGTCATAATTTTAGAATAACGATTGACGTAATAAATCATATTTGATAATATAAGAGTAAATTAAGTAATTCAATTTATCAATTTTTTCTAAAATAAATATGTTACAATAATTCTAATACGGTTGAAAGACAAAAGTATTGCACTTAATATAGAAAAAAGACAGTACTATTTTATCTAATAATAATAATACAAATGATACAATTGTAAAGTTAAAATCATAACTTTATATTTTATTTTTGTCATTTTAAAATTAAAGATATTGATGATTTTTAATATAATATATTTATGAAATTTTAAAATTGTAAACTTATTTAATTTTAATTAATTTTAAAATAAATATTATAAATATTATAAATTATGTATAAAATATTACTATGTAAAAATTTTAAAATTTTAACAAATTTATAACATAATTTTAATACATCTATAGATGTTGGTGTGATGTATTTTTTTCACTGACTTTTTTGCTTTTCTTCTACTCATCTTTGTTTTATAATTTTTATAATATTTTATTTTTTATAATATTTTTTTTATAACAAATAGTACAGTAGGGAGTAGTATCTGAGAAAGTGCAAGGCTGGATTCCTAGGGTATGTGGAGGCGGTGGCGGAGGAGCTGGACTTCGCCAACGATGTGGAGGCGGAGGAGCACGTCGTAGTTCCGAAGTATGCTGTCGCTGGGGGAAAGTGAAGAATTTTTAAGTGCTATTATTACAATTGGAATGTTACTGAGACAATAAAATTTTTGAATTAGTGTATTATATTTATTGTTAAAATGAATAAAATGAGAAAATTTGTTTAATTTTGAAAATTTAGAATAATTTATAGTTAGACTCAAGATATGAAATGAGGCGATGTAATTTTAATAAAATTACGTGTGATAAATTGTAATTTATCTAAATATAAATTTCAAATATAAAGGTGTCATTGAAACGACACCGTAGGTCATTAGGTTTGTCATTTGATACTCTATTAAACCCCCTCATAAAGCAGAGCCGACCTAAACCCTATCACTCTAACTGCATTCTCAAAATCCTTATTTCCGACTAAATCCTCTTTTTATCGAGTTTTCTTCCACAAGGCCACAAGCTCAAGTACCAATCTTTTTCCAACAATTAGGGTTTCTTCCCAAAGTTAGCCACGAAAATGGGGAAGAAAAGGAGGAGAGATAGTAGTGATTTAAATCGCGGGAAAGAAAAATTAAGAGGGCAACGGGTCCCGATTGATTCGGTTTCAGGTGATTCGAGGGGAAACGGGAAGGTTGAAGCTGGTCCGCCCGCAAGTTCTTCACTTGGTGGGAGTGATTCTTACTTAACTGAAACGAGGTAGTAGTTTATCTTTTATTTATTTATTCATAGCGGATTGTGGGGAGTATTTTGTGTTTATGATATATACATTTTGAATATTGAACTGTCATATCAAAATTGATTTGCAAGATTGATTTGATTATGCTGAGGAAAACTAGTTAACTAGTTTTGCCGAAAGTTTAACCTGACCATTTTAGCAATAAATCAGAGTAACTTAGTTTGCAAATAATAGCTAGTGAAATGTGCAAGTAATTTCTAAAAAATTCGGATTAACAAGTTATGGTAATACAACATAGAAAACGAAAATGATTACTTGTGTTGCCAACTTAAAAAGTGATACTTATGTGATGTAACACATTCTTTAAGTTAGTTTTGCAATGAACGTCACTTGCCATTTTTTGAAATGCTTAATCTAACTAAAACTTCTTACTCAAAGAAAATAAGAAAGCAATGATTAGTTAACAACCCTTTGAGTAATGTGACTTGGCTAAATTCAAAGTCACAGAGGTTCGAATTACAAAAAGAACAAACTTTAGATATCACTAAATACATTTTGATGATATTGCTCTGTAGACTTCTAATTTTCTGAATACCAATAGGTTTGATCAATGTTCGGTTTCTTCCTCGTCACTAAAAGCAATCAAAGATGCTGGGTATGAGAAGATGACTGTTGTACAGGAACAAACACTGCCTGTTATTCTCAAAGGTGTGTTTCTTACAAACTTTGAGTTCAGACTTTGGTCTTAAAAGAATAATTTTAAAGTAATGAAAAAATTTGGTCTGTAATTGTCTATATAATAATTATGCTAATTGTGATTGAATTCTATTTTGTAGGTAAGGATGTGCTAGCCAAAGCAAAAACCGGCACTGGAAAAACTGTAGCCTTCCTGGTAAGGCACTTGATCTGTGCCTTTATTTTTGTGTTTCTCCATAAGGGTGTGTTGGTGCATAACCTGCATATTATTGCTTGCAGTAGCTTAATATGCTAATAATTTTATTTAGGAATTTTCTTTACTTAGTTACCTAAATCTTAATTTCAGCTTCCATCAATTGAATTAATCTCAAAATCACCACCCGCTGGTCATGATGAAAAGCGACCTCTGAGTCTTGTGCTAGTAATTTCCCCAACTAGGGAGCTTGCAAGTCAGATTGATGCTGAGGCCAAGAAACTTTTGAAGTATCATTCATCTATCAGGGTTCAGGCTGTTATAGGAGGTACAAGACTTGCTTTGGAACAGATACAGATGAAAAAAAACCCGTTCCAGGTGATTATATTTATTTATTTATTTTTGTCATTGAAATATTCCAAATTTTCATTTAAAACAAATTGCCTAACCTAATTTTGGTTCACACACATGAAACTCAGATTCTTGTGGCTACACCTGGAAGGCTAAAAGATCATATTCAGAACACAGCGGGCTTCGCGACCCTGTTGATGGGTGTTAAGGTCCTGGTTCTCGATGAAGCCGACCGTCTTTTAGACATGGGGTTCCGTAAAGACATTGAGAAGATCATAGCTGCTGTTCCAAAACAGCGACAAACACTTCTGTTCTCTGCAACGGTCCCACAAGAGGTTTGTTTCTTATTTAGAGTGCTAATTTCTTTATCTCTCAAATTTGGATGAAATCTAAAATTACTTTTGTATGAAGGTTCGTCAAATCTGCCACACTGCTTTGAAGAAAGACCATGAATATATTAATACTGTTAAGGAGGGCAGTGAAGAGACACATGCACAGGTCGGCCGATTAGCTGATTCCGGCATATATTTTCTCGTTCTAGGTTCAACTGACATCTTAAATCTGTATATGGTTTCAGGTCAGGCAAACACATCTAGGTGCTCCTATGGACATGCACTTTCCACTTTTGTATGTTCTACTGAATGACCACATTGCAACTGATGTTGATTATAAGGTAATAAGTTATTGTCGGAGATTCTTGACTGTCATTTATGACCAAACATTTCTTAGTAAAAATTCACTTTTTTAATTTACAATATTTGTGAAGGTACTTGTATTTTGTACAACTGCAATGATCACTGCACTTGTTGCCAACCTTCTTGGTCAGCTTAACTTGAATGTCCGAGAAATACATTCTAGAAAGGCACAAAGTCACAGAACCAGGGTCTCTGATGAATTCCGGAAGTCAAAGGGTCTTATCCTGGTAACATCTGATGTTTCAGCTCGTGGAGTCGATTATCCCGATGTTACCCTTGTTATACAGGTAGGGTCCATCACTTCCTGCTGAATTAAATTATAAATAAATTGCAGAGGATATATTGCTTACCATTTTTTTATTTTTTATTTTTTGCTAAGCTATTGCTTACTAAATTTATAACAATTATAGGTGGGGTTACCTGCTGGTAAAGAGCAGTACATTCATAGACTTGGTAGAACTGGACGTAAAGGTAAGGAAGGGCAAGGCATACTGTTGTTGGCTCCTTGGGAGGAATTCTTTTTATCCGCTCTTAAGGACCTGCCAATATCCAAGGCTTCAACACCTTCAGTTGATCAAGAAACAAAGAGAAAGGTGTGTTCAGGACTTTACATGTTTACGTCTTCTAGATTGTTAGATTATACTCTCCATCCTTTCCATAAGAAGAGTCCCATGTGCAAAATTTACAAAATTGTGGATATATGTTTGGGAATCGATATTTACACTCCAAAAATCTACATTTACACTCCATAAAGCACGTATTTGTGTTGTACAGTGAACTGTGTTGTTCAGTGGAGAGTCCAAGTGGTGAAATTTGGAGGATAATTTATCATCTCCCTATAGTTTTTGCCCTATGTTTACCCTAAACATGAAGTGTTTAGTTGTAGTGGTAGCATGATAATGAAATTCTTAGGTTAAAACTTGAGGACAATTTGTCATTTTTTACTATTTTTTTACTTAGTATTATTTTTTTTGGCGAATGGAAAAGTGAAACAGAGTGGAGTTAAACCTATATCCCTTTCGGGATAGAAAGGGTGGAATTGTATAGTACTCCCCCCCGTCCCAAATTAAGTGCTAAATTTGACTCTTTTTAGTCAAATTGATCATTTTTGGAAGTAATTTTTATAACCTTTTTTTGAAATTATAAGTGGAGTGAATATGATCATTCGAAACTACACAATTTACTACAAGCCCCTGTTTTTGAAATATAGAAAATGTATCAATATATGCTTAAATTTTACTTTGAAAAGCTATAATTTTGTCCAAAAAAATCAAAACTGGGCACTTATTATGGATGGAGGGAGTAGTTCTCTTATCTTATGTGGATTCTTGTAAAGTCATTAACTTAGAGCTTAACAGGTGGAGAGGGCCTTAACTCAGATAGCGATGAAAAACAAAAAGGCAGCCTACCTGGCATGGCTTGGCTATTACAACAGCAATAAGACTCTAGCGAAGAACAAGAAGAGAGTTGTGGAGCTTGCAAATGATTTCAGCCGATGCATGGGGCTTGGTATTCCTCCACCAATCCCCAAGCCCCTCCTCAGCAAAATGGGCCTAAGAGATGCCCCCGGCTTGCACTTCATATAGTTTGGACCTATTCTAGTTACTACGAGCTTTGAATTTCCTTCATGCAAAATCAATTTTCTACTCATTTTTTAGAAATGAGACGGTATAATTTATTATTTGTCTGTTGTTCTAAAGCTTTAGTGGAAATCTTTTACTTGCAATTGGAATCCTGTCTTGCATAACAATTGGGATTAATCTTTCTGATTCAAGTTGAAATTTTGTTTTCATATTCTTGATTAATGGAACATCAATTTTGAGGTCCATGCCTCGTATAACTCTCGTGTATTTTGTTATATCGGTATTTTAAACAAAATGACGTCATTTTAACGACTTCTTACAATATAATGTTATTTTCACTAGGATGTACCTTATATATTGTAGTATATCTACCCTTTTCTCTTGAAATTATAGATGGTACTTTGACTTTTGAATCTCACGAGCAAGTGGAGGAACTGGATCGGAAAAAAGAGGGATTCTAGCCAATTGAAAGGATTTTTTGATCAATTCAGAGATCCTTTGGATTCCATTAATAATGAGGATTCGAAATATCACACAGAGCTTATTTGAGCTCGATTTGACATGGTTTTTAAGTTTTAATCATGAAGTTTGGGGATTTATTCTCAACTTGGACTTTGGCAAGACGGACTAGCATGTTCAATCAATTTATTAGGTTTTTAATTATCTTTGGAGTGTTTTAATTAGTGTAAAAATTATTTAGATTGAATTTAAGAAAATGTTATTGATGTGGCAACATTTAAATATTGGATTGCAAAATCAATACCAGTTTACTTTCACTTCTGTTAGTGTTATTATTCTTTATTATGTCGTACAATATATGAAAGTAGAAGAAAATAAAGAAATAGGTGTTTTAAAACTTATTAGGCTGAATTATGTGATGAAGGGAGGATATAGTGCTAGGGCGATTACTCAGGAGTTGATTGTTATTATATTTATTTTTTTGGTTGGGTTAAATAGCAAAGTGATTACTGTACTAATACCAAATGTACGTATTAGTCATTGATCTGATTTTTTGTATAGTCAATTCATTGAGTTTTAATTTTTGTACATGAGATAGAAAAACCGTTAGGACTGTTAACTTTGTTAACGGAAAATCTATATGGCATTGACGTGGTTAGGTGACATGGTAACTAAAATATAACTTGGTAGGAAAAAATATCAAAGTGGTCATTGAACTAATATCTAATGTACAAATTGGTTGCTAAATTAAAAAAATTATACTTCCTCTGTTCCATTTTATTTGTCTTAATTTTTTTTTGGTTTGTCCCAATTTATTTGTCATTTTCCTTTAATGTACTATTTTTGTCACATTTTTCCAACCTCCCCCATATTTAATTAGTTAAATCGCTCATTAGAACTGTAACACATTCAAACTGTAGAACTCATTTACTCTCATCAAACTTTATCTCTCATTTATGTGACGCTTCGGTTCCGTACAACTCGTGAATTGATCGTCAATATAAAATCATCATTTCCAAAAGTACAATAATCTAACAATATTCCTTATTAAATCTTTACATGGGGTTTATTTTATGCTCTCCGGTCTGATGCGATGCAACAAAAAGATGATCACAATTAAATTAAATAGTGTTTACAAATAAATACACCATGCTACTCCTCTTCACCTCCTTCTTCAAGCTAGGCAAATCCCTAGTCCGCTTCATCTGAGATCTCTCGTTGCCTCGTTCCTAAAATTTATTAACTGCAAAGATTTTTTAAAACAAAAAAACTCAGCAAGTACACTACTTTCAAATGCTAAAAATGTTTCATTTTAAAACACTTTTATTTCAATAAAATCATTGCTTGAAAATTCTCCATTTTCAAATCCAAAACATTTTTGAAAACTTTAATTCTTTTTAAAATCAGGATCAACTAGAAATCCACGAGCACACAGTGGACTCCACAAATGCTGGCGTACTTCCTAGCGTAGAATTGGCACAAGCAAGATAATTCAATAATCAAATAAACAAATATAGTATGCCAAACCCTAAATTATTCACACTCTTACCCAACTTACCATATCAGTCGAGCAAAAGTGGTTAAAGATATCCAAACCCTCATTCACCACTACTATAGCTGAATGAAGAGGGGGCTAAATGAGTTGTTTACACGTATGCATATGGCACAAGATGATTTCAACTATGAGATTCTCCCGTAGGGCCAAGTTAGGTTGGCATATCCGAAAAAACTTTATTTTGTTTTCAAACATTTTTAAAACTACATTCATTATTGTTAATAAAAATGTGTACAATGAAACAACAAAATTGCATGAAAAGAGAGGGACGAATAAAATGTACTATTTGTCATTTTCTTTTAATGTACTATTTTTGTCACATTTTTCCAACCTCCCCCATATTTAATTAGTTAAATCACTCATTAGAAGTATAACACATTCAAACTGTAGAACTCATTTACTCTCATCAAACTTTATCTCTCATTCCTATGACGCTCCAGTTCCGTACAACTAGTAAACTGATCGTCAATATAAAATCATCATTTCCAAAAGTACAATAATCTAACAATATTCCTTATTAAATCTTTACCCAGGGTTTATCTTATGCTCCCCGTGTAAGCAATTAATTAATCACTCAATAAAATTCATAGATAGATTTAGAATACCCAAATTGTAAATAATAATTATATACCTTGCTTGGAATCCATAGCAGGAGAATAGAAAAGAAATTGATTTGTGAACAAAGTTCCATTCTCTTAATCCCTACCTTATGCTGGCTTGATGAGAAAAACCTTACGCCTTCTTTATGAGTATGAAACTCTTCTGACG
>JAUMHB010059778.1:0-14876 GCA_032359685.1 Pittosporum tobira
ATAATAATAATAATAATAATAATAATAAATAGAGAAGGATTTTGAGAAAATAAGTAAATAAATTTATTCTTGAAAAGTATTCTTTTAATTAAGAATATAGCTATTTTGTAAAAATCTACGTTAAAAGAAAAAAGATAATATCTTTCTATTAAATTTTGGGAATAGAAAAAAAATACTATTTTTAGTATTTGGAAATTATGAGATTCATTAAGTAAATAAGTACATTTATGTTTTTTAGAAGATATATATATATATATATATATATATATATATATATATATATATATATATATAATATTTTAAGGAGAAAATAATGAAAATTATTTTGAGAAAATTAGAGGCTTTATTTGAAAGAATTATTTTCTTAAAAAATTAATAATAAAATAAATAAGTAAGAATAGAGTTATTTTTAAGAGTAGAATATTTTTCTTTAATAGAAAAATAAGTAAAATAAGTGAAGTGAAACATTTTCGTAAATAAAATATGTTAATGATTAATATGTGGTTTTAAAAGTATGTATGTTATTGTCTTGTTACAAAAAAAGTAATTTTCTTGGATATTTATTTCTCGAGTTTTAAATCAAGAATCAAATGAAGTGTTTTAGGGTTAAAAAAATCCGAGATAAACATGAGAACAAATATTATAACGTCTCGATTTCCGTACAACTACTATTTCTCTAGACCGGTCATCAAAAATACATTACTTTAACGAACTTAACAATACCATAATAATTTCTTTTTTAATAGTTATTATGAATACTATTACAAAATAGTTATTGCAAATGCAGCGAAAATTTCAATCAATTTACAAAATAGTTATTACAAATGTTACATCCAACAAATCGCTTCACAAATCCATTCGCCTCGGGTTAAACAAATCACGAGTTCCGTCTCATCCACGATCTCTCATTCCCAGAATTATCTAACTGCAAAAATAATTAAGTTGAAAACAAAAATGAACAACTAATACTTAGCAAGTACATCTTCCTCAACGCTAAACACATGACTTGTAAACAAAATATTTTAAAAATATTTTCATGCATTCGATAATAAAATCACTTCTTGCAAACACGCAATGCACATGATTCCTACTTTTCTCATTTTATGTTTTATTATTTATTTGCCCAGCCTGTTTCTTAGATTGAACCTCTCACAAATATTCATTTGCCCAATCTGTTTTGGAGATTGAACCTCTTCCAGATATTCATACTTTCAGGTTTTCTTTTTATTAACATGCACAATGCAAAATACTTTTCAAATTCTTTTCAATGCATTTACCAAAACTGTATGCCACATTTAATGCACAAGAAAACATTTTATAGATTCAAATCATTCCATATTACGTACAGGGAAGAACAAGAACAACTGTAAGAGGGGCGAAAGAATGCACTTATCTTACTGTGCTTCCTTTACCGTTCAATTACCTTTGTTAGCTCTTGCACTTCTTTTTTCCCTTAAACCACTTCCTATAATCATAAATAACTTTACGTTAATAACCTTGTTAACTTTCATGGCTATTGATTCCATTCGATCCCTTTATTCAACTAATGTCATATTTGGAATCCATAAAGTCCATTAAACTAGTATATGTTCAATTCATGCTACAAAACCCACTCAGCACTTTGACCATTATGACCAAATTCGTCACTTTTAAGGCTTGAAATAGGCTAAAAAAGAAATCAATTCGGACTTATAATGAAGAACTTATGGCTTTTCAAATTTTAGTAACATTCCAGAAAATTTGCTCTGTTTCGGCACTTACAGCAGTGTACTTTGGGCATTTTACAAAAATACTAAATGACCTTAAAAATGATGAAAATTTCCAAAAACAATCTAAACATGCCCAAATATTCTTAGAAAATGTTTCGTGAATTTTTGATAAACCATTATTTCCATATCTTCCCAAAATTAACTAAAAATTCAACTTGCTCTGGTTTACATTCTCTGTACTCTCTATACTTAAACAGACACAACTTATTTCATACACTTCATGTGTTATCATAATCTACCTTTTCAGAAACTAGATTTCAGAAGCTACGCTTAAGCATAAGAATTACTCAATTTAGACTTATAATGAAAAAGATATAGTCTTTCAAAGGTAGACCAAAATAGGGTACTCTGTTTCTACAGAAAACTTACAGAAGTCCCTTTCTGGAAATTTATTAAAATACCAAATAGACTCTATAACTTATAAAATTGTTTTTGCATCATATTCACATATCAAGGTACTTCCATAAATTATTTGGAGTCCTTTGGCCATACCTATAGTTTTCCACAAAATTCGAAATAAGGCTACAAAAGCAAAATTTTCATATTTGTAATTTTTACAAAAACTTCTTTAACATCATCTTTAACACTAAATATGCATCTTAATTCATTATTTTCATGCTATGATCATCCCCCTTCGCATTGCAATCCCCACAACACAAGCAAACACCATTAATCTCAAAATGAGGTTCCCATCCTCCATTATAACAACCATTAACACATACTATTACTATCACTAATCATATATCCAAGCTCAAATTAATCATTTACTAAGTATAATTAAGAGAATAACAAGATTAAGCTGAGAATTTACCCTTAGAGATTCCAATATCCACCAAGAGATACTTGATACTCGAAGGCTTTGATCACCTTTTCTACTTGAAATCCAACTCCCTCAAGGTCAAATTAGGATTCTAGGGAGTTGATTTAGGGTATAGGAACTTGAATCTTGCAAGAGTATGGTTGAAGGTTTTGGATTTTGATCTTGGTTAACAAGGGCTTGTAAATGTTTTTAGTGGTTTTCTCTTTGGCTAAGGTTGATCAGTAGAGTTCCTAAAAAATTCTTTGATAACTCATTTGCAAGCTTGAAGCAAGGAAATGAAAGTAGAGTTTCTAGGACTTATACCCGTGGGTTATAAAGGTGGGAGTGTTTGGTTTGTTTTCTTGCTTTTCTTCCAAAAAATGACTAGGTGTGAAAATTGAGATGCTTCACCCTTATTATATCTTCTTGCTATGGGTCTCATGGATGGTCAAGGGAACCAAGTTGCTTGGTTATGGTCCATAAAATTGAGCTTTGGTTGGTGTTTTTCCTTGGCTCACAAAATGGTTAAGTGGTCCTTAAGTGCATGCCCAAGAACTAGCCAACAAGGTCATTTTATAAATGCTTGCAACATGGCCAACAAAGTGTTTATATGTGTGCCTTGGAACATGGCCAACTAGGCCCTTCTAGAATGCTCATGTCATCTTAATGATGTCACTAGGGTGATGTCATTGATTGCATCATCTTGGTGACATCACATTGCTTATGTCATCCTAGCTTGCATCATCTTTCTTGTCTTTTCTTCTTCTTTACAAACTTTTGCTAAAAGAAAATACTACACCATATGGCTGACCCTTAACCTTTCTACTAGGGTATTTTAATTACTTAAATTCCCTCATTTTCATTCTTGTGGTTACCTATTAAAGAAGGTCGCGAGATAAAATAGTACGTACACTTATACGTGATTAAATTCTAGAAGCTCGAATAAAATTAATACACAAAATAATATACATATTATCATTCATTGTATCTTCTCGAGTTTCACAAATATATCAAAATTTGTTCACTCCAAAAACATAAGGGATCCCAAAAATGTTATAGGAAGACTGTTTTAATTAAGAGACAAAGACTAACGTATTAGTTTTCTGTAATAGGTACGATCGAGTACGATAAGAGAGATTGTAGATAAAGTGAGTTAGAGTTAGAACAAATAAAGCATTGTTTAAGGCAAGTAACTGTTTCCTTTTACGTGTAATTTATGTCTCATTATATATACTCATTTTATTGTTAATATCTTTTACGTATAATTAATGTTCATTATATGTACTCATTTCTTTTGAAATTACAAGCATTATTTTAATCATTTGTTTTTTTGATATGATATTAAATATCGGTTTTGAATATCTGTATCTCATTTTCGTTTTGACATATTATGATTTCATCATTGAGTATTGAATTGATAGAGAATTGGAGAACTCCAGAAATTATGGCAGATGTCCATATTTGGTACTATGCATGTATACTGGTAGAGAAGTTTTGTGAAAACCCCAAAAAAATTAATTATGATTTATGTATATTATTGAATGATATTAACATATTATTATTCTTTAGGACAAATATTGGCATGATTTAGTGGCTATGGTAATAATTTTATTCAACATATATTAAGGTATTGTACCTAAACAATTATTTTATGGGCTAAGTATATGGATCAAGGGTAATCTAAGTTTGGTCTAAACCTAATTTGGGGATTAGAATGATGAAGAATTGGTCTAAGGTTTAGTTAAACTTAATGGATAATATTAAGGATACATGAAACCTTTTTGTGCATGAACTAATTTATGGACCAAAAGTAAGAAATGAATGGGCTAGAGTAGCAATATGCTTGGACCAAGCTCCATCAAGCCTTGGATGAAAATCACAAAGAGGAGGCCTAAAGATGTTTGTTTCATCCTTTTTAATGGATATTTTGTAAGTTAAAGAGGTAAAATGTCAATTATGCCTACTGATGTGTCAAATGTAAAGATGAAACTTTCTTAAGAAGCCTTGGAGGTGTCAAGCCATTATAGATGCTTAAGTTAAAGTCATGCAAGTGTCAAGGATGGAGTGACTCAAGTAAGTAATGATCTTAGTCATCCATTAGTTTGGAAGTAATCAATCTAGACCCTTGGATGCACCTAATCAAGTCAACAAGTTAAGTCCTCCTTTCCACCTTAGAGCTCAGCATAGAGAGTGAGTATTACACTTGGAATTTTATTTCACCCAAGAAAGAAGAGAGAACAAAGGAAAAAGAAATGAAAACCAAGAGAAAAACAAGCAAACCCTAACCAAACTAAACCAAATCCAAGCATTTCTATGCGCTACAACATTCATCCAAACTACTAAAGTTATTAGCCAAGTTCACACCAAAGGATTCTAGTGTAGTTAAGTTTGAGGGTTATAGCAAGAAGGTAAGGAGAACTAGATCTATTGTTGCAAAGCACTTGTGTTGCATCCACTCAAGTTGGAAGGTATCAACTTTTAACTTAGCTTATAATTGTTATAGTTAAGATGGATATTCATGATTTAGGATTAAAGGTAGACATGTAGTGGGTGTATGATTTAGTAGCATGCATGACTTGATTAATTTATGATGATGTTGCATGGAGGAGGATAGAATAATTATGATGGAGTATTGATTTGTTGGGTTGATTGTTGTGGATAAAAGAATAATGATTATTTCCCATGTTTAGCTTGGAGTTCTTAGATCCATGTTACATATGTTAAAGGATTTAAAAGAGAGTAAAGAAGCCATGAACTAGAGGTTTGGTAATTTTAAGAGTTGATGAGTTGATATATCAATACATGCAAGCTAGATTTTTGAAAAATTGTAAACTACATGTCAATTTGAAAAATCACATAAACTAATTTACAATTGCGTTTTGCACAAAATATTTTGAGAACATAGTTAACTTAGGTAAGCTTGAGTTTCCAAAGTTTTACACAAAACGAAAGTCATTTGATATTTAAATAAATTACTCAAAACTGATTGCAGTAGCTTTCCGCAGAAATAGTAAAATCTGAAATTTTGATCAATTTTCAAAATTCATGAAAAATAGGATATTTGTCAAAACTTCATGAAATTTTTTATGGAAATACCTAAAAAGGTTTATAGTATTTCTAGAATTTTTAGAATTTTCTAAGGTCATTTAGTAATTTATTAAAATACCCAAAGTAAACTGTTATAACTTACTGTAACTCAAAAAAACTTTGGAAACTTTTTCAACTTTAAAAAGTGATAACTTTTTCACAACATGTCAGAATTGAGTTATTTTAGAGTTTTGCGAATCCCGGGAAGTGTAGTTTTTAATAAAAATAAGTTTGAGGCTAAACGATATATATATATATAATTTATAATCAATTAAGATTTAGTGAAACTGAAAGGCGAACATTAATTAATGGGAACATAGAGGTGTAATGGGACCTTAAAATTCATACAGTCATTGACTGATCATATTTAAGGAGCACAATCAAAGGTTGGAGAGAGCTCAAAAACAAATTAAGGTGTAAACAGAGCAAACGAGACAAGTACATGATTTATTTTATTTTATGAACATGTTGCATATCATATGAACGCATAAAATTAAGCACGCTTGAGATGGGAACACCGAAAATCCTCCGGGAACCTATGGGAGAAATCATATAGTACAGATAGATCCCTACTTGCGGTATGCACATCCACCAAAAAAATAAAATATACTCGGTCTAGACTGAATGTTATGACCAAGTGAAATGTGAGAACCCAATTTTATTAATGAATGTTTATTAGTATAAATATTTTTTATATTATTTAATGAATGTATTTTCTGCATCTATATTCCAGATAATTGAATTAAAATAAAAATATTGTGACCAAGGGCATTTTGGTGATTTTGATAAATGTTATGACCGATGGCATTTTAGTTATTTTGATAAAAGTTATAACCAAGGGCATTTTGGTTATTTTGATAAACGTTATGACCAATGGTATTTTGGTTATTTTGATAAAAGTTATGACCAAGGGCGTTGACCAATGGCGTTTTGGTTATTTTGACAAAAGTTATGATCAATAGTATTTTGGTCATTTTAACAAAAGATACGACCAAAGACATTTTGGTTATTTTTGATAAAAGTTATGCTCAAGTGCATTTTGGTCATTTTGATCATAATTTCAAAAAGTGTTCAAAATTATAAAACGATCAAATATCTGGAATCAGCGCAGAAAAACAGTGATACAAAACACCGTCGGATTTTCGGTTTAACGAGTCTCGAGACGACTTTTTGATCGGAGTGTCGTTTGGAAAAACGGACAGCGTTGTTGGAATCGCAGCATGCCAAAACGTAGGAATATAGTATAATATTGTATTTTTATTTTTTTTTATTTTTAATTAATTAATTAATTAATCGGTTTGCAAATCGAGACGATACAGTAGATCTAAAATTTGAATTTTCAGCTGAGTTGACTAGGTAGGGCCCACTGCCACGTGGACCACCAGACTTTTGTCTTTTTCCTTTTTTTCTCCTTTTATTTTTTCTTTTTTCTTTTCCCCCTTTTCCTTTTTCTCTTTTTTCTTTTTGCCCTCAACTTTCTGCAAAGTTGCAGACTTGCTAAATCAGTGCATTGTGCCTTTCTGGCGTCGATTGGAGTAAGATTGATGTTGTATTCAATCTATCTAACACAAACAAATGAAACCCTAATCCATTTTACAGCCGAGCAAGCACTGCACAATTTTTCGTGTTCTTAGCATGAAGAAAAATTCAAAGTTTAAATTCTAATATGTTAATGATTGAATTGATAATTAGAATAGCATCTAGGAGCCAATTAGGATCGATTTGAGCTTCCAATCAATCAACTTGATCAAGAATCAAGCCACTCAAAGCCGATTTGCAGTCGGCTTGAAACCTGACGTGTTCTTGATCAAAGATCAGATTTTTGGGTTCAAATTGGATGTGTTCGGATCGATTGAGGTGTCCTTTTGATTTTTGCAGTTGCAAGGATTGTTTTGGTACCTTCCAATCGAATTTTCATAGTGTTTTTAAGCTAAAAGGAACTTTTCGACGAGCTTCGTGCCGCCGGTAATGGTGTTTTCACCGGAAGAACGGAAGATGAAGTCCAACCTCTAATTCTTGCAGATTTGACCGACGAGGAAGCAAATTCTGAGCTTGAAGTCAATTCAATGCTCACAAATCACTGTTTCTTGTCGATTTCAGTGTGTGTGTGTATCCGGGCATGCCAAGCTTTTCTGGGTGTGTCAATTTTGGTAATTTTGGTTATTTTAAATAGGTAAAATTACCAAAATATCCCTTCTGTCCAAATGACATAAATACCCCTCCGCAATAAATTACCAAATTGCGCTTACAATATTATTTACAAAAATACCACTAAAATGTATTTACAAAAATGTCACTGCAGTGTATTTACAAAAATGTCAGTGCAGCGTATTTACAGAAATGCCACTGCAGTGTACTTACAAAAATGTCACTACTGTACTATTTACAAAAATGTTGTTGAAGTGTATTTATAGAAATGCCACTGCAGTGTATTTCCAAAAATGCCACTGTAGTACTAATTACGAAAATGCCATTGTAGTACTATTTACGAAACTGTAATTAACCCTTTATTTACAACAATGTCATTGAATTGGAAAATTCACAAAGAACACGTTGAATTTTATTTTAACTTGAAAAGTAAATTTTCTTAAATTAAGAAATATTTATTTAATTAAATTTGACTTTATTTAAATAATAAAGTATAATATTTAAATAATATTATTTTAAATTCCTTTCTATGATTTGAACATCATCACGATATGATTACACATCGTATTTACTATCTTAAAATGTCGTATATTTTTATATGAATACTTATATTCATATTGTATCCGAACAGGGATCCGATGAAGTATTTTAGGGTTAATAATACCCTAGGATAAATATGAGGAATAATTGGACGGAATGAATCAAACGACGAATTGTCAAATAATGACGATTTTACCCTTTAAAATTTTGTGTGCGTTTATGTCATTTTAAATTAGAAAAACTCTAAGATGCTTAGGTTTAGTTTGAGAGCGAGCGACCTACTTTTAAACGACGATACTAACGATAAATCGTTATTATTATAGGAACGTACGAGAAAGGGTAAGAAAAATTTATGACCGTTAAACGCGTTACGTGGAAACTTTTGAAGCCTCGCTAAAGCAAGTTTATTATTCCCTAAACTATGTATAAGTTATTGTTCACTTATGCATGCGATTTATTCAGCTTTCATATGTATGATTTAAATTTTATTATACGCATTTGTCATGATAGTATAGATTTAACTGCTTGTACATTATTTATTGTTTCAAGTTAAATTCTTGAACTTGTTTAAAGTGGTTATACATATCTTCCATGTATAAACATGTCATGTTAAAATGTTTATTATATTCATGATAATTTAAAATCGAATATTAAACATAGCAAAAGACCGGTGTGTGGGGACCCTACATAATTCCTATAGCTGTGACGTATATGGGCACAAGATGTTAAACTTGACTATGTGTCGAGGATGACTATTTGACAAAGTTTCGGGCAGAAATGTCACCCAATTGATGTTCAATCATTCATATTATTAATTGTTAAATGACATGATATTACATTTACTCGTATATCATGTATGCTTTGATGGAATTCATATTAAATTCGTGAATTCAAAATGTTAAGTTTTAACGATTCAAAACTACGTCGTTTTAATACTTTTGACTGGAAGATCATTTTATTCGAAAATAGAATAATTTCTTGCTGAGCATATTTCACTTATTCTTGCTATGTTTTATAAACCTTCTGTTCGTGGAGAGTGAGGTGAATCCTCGAAGGGAAAGTGCAAGGTAGAATATTATTAGGATGTCCCGGATTTGTCTAACTTGATGTTGTAATTGAATATTGTACAACTTCTATTCGTACCGTACCCTATTATGTAAGACCATTTTTATTTAATTAAAAGCTTAATGCTTCCGTTGTGTATATTTATTCGTATGTGAGATCCTATTATAAGATATAACAGGGCGAGTTGTCAAATATTGACAACTCAGTATGTTGAGAATTATATCTAACTACCCAGTCTCCACGTAGATTCAGTAGTAGAAATTTTGGGTTGTTACAGTTGGTATCAGAGCTATAAGTTATAACAAATCTTTACATCCAAGCATTAGGGAAAACACTAATTAGCTTGAAAGCATAATTTGGGTCTAAAATTCGAATATACGAATTGTAAAGATCTTATGAACAATCTCTATATGTTTAAAAACTGTATTAATCAATTAACACTTATGTTAAAATTTGTAGATGTGCTATATCTTGGAAATCGTAGCAATCAGCCCACTTCCCTGTTATGAAATTCCCAAGGAAGAACTTGACCTAGACACTGAGTCAGAAAAAGAAGAACCTGTAATAAGAAATCCTTTAAGAACCATCGAAGACGGGTGAGAATATTAGGTACACCCACGATACGTCGATAGCGAGGAAGTACCAAAAAGTATGAGGTACTACTTGAACAGTGATGACGATGATGACGAGGACATGAGGTCCTACGTAGATGTTTACAACCAGTTTGACGAAAACGAACAGGTTAAGCCATATATATACTTAGAATAAAAAAAAATGTTTTCCCTAAAAACTATAACTAACCCTACTTTAAAACCTTGTTGTAGATGTCAAATCACGAAGATTACGAGAACGAGGAGGAGGAGTTAATGGTTGACGATGAGACCAATCCGGCTGAGGAAGAGTTGACCACACCCATCTCACCACCTACCCAATTACCCCTATTCCCAATGCCCTACTTGAGCATGACGACTGAGGATCGTCTCTAATAAAGACTTCAGGAAACTAAAGCACTGTTCAAAAAAAGGGATGAAGAGATATTACACTTGTATTCCAAGAATATGTATGCCAAGCGAAGTGCACAGCATTGGGAATATGTTGCGAAGAGGATTGCCGCGAGCTACTGAGAGTCTTTTGACAAGTCGTGGAGGTGTGTTAATCATCTCTGAACTGCAAAAATACACCATTAGACCCCCTCATTCGTTAAGCATATGGCCAGCAACTTGGAGAAGTAGTATGATTCCGCTCTAGTAAGTGAAGAGAAAGCTTACCAGTGGGTCAAGGACCACTAATGTGGGAATGCAGACCTCGTAGTATTAGGCGGTTAGGTTAAATACAAATTTTACCCAGGATCAATGAAGTCATTATGTATTGTGACCTAGAACAACCATTTTCATTTTCATGTAACCTTTCCTTAATTAATGAAATCCTTATTTATGTTATCTCATGAGTATTTGTGTACTTATGTATATATATCTAAATATATAAACACCCTATCTTATGCCAAATTTATGCTGCCAAGAAGAGGACGACCGCCATTGAACCGTCAGGCTCAACCTGAAAACCCAATTTAACAATTTGTGAACATCTTGCAAGATGCATTCCAGAACATACCAACCCTCCAAACAACAACCAAAATCCAAATTGAATGGCCCTACACACAGTTACATTCAGAAAATTCCAGAATGTACAACCACCCACCTTCTACGGTAGTAATGAGCTGACCGAGGCTCAAACATGGATAAAAGAAATAGAGAAGGCCTTCAAAATCTACCGAGTGGTAGGCGACCAGAAAACTATTTTCGTTTTTTATCTTCTAAAAAGAGAAGCAAACTTCTGGTGGGAAGCCATTAAATAGAAAGCGGAGATGATTGAAGAAGTGGGGGAGAATGATGCAGCCGGAGAGGCTGAAGAAGAAAGGGTTATCGCTTGAGAGCGATTCAAGGAGTTGTTTTTTGAAAAATACTTCCCAACAAGCATGGCAGACAGGATAAAGACTAGATTCTTAGAGCTGAAGTAGGGGGACATGTCAATGGTGGAATACGACGTGAAGTTCAATGAGCTTTCACGTTTCACTCCGCACCAGGTCAATACGGAGTGGATGAAGGCAAAGAGATTTGAGCAATGCTTGAAACCTTGGCTCTTTAATAGGGTAGCTGTCTTAGAAATAAATAACTACGCACGACTGGTAAAGAAGACGGAGATCCCCGAAGGAAGTGGAGATGCCCTGTTAAAGTTCAGCAAGAACAACAAGAAGAAAGATGGGAAAAAAGGGAGATGGAATGGGGGAAGGTCGGCTGAGGGGAGCCACGGCCAGTAAAACAGGGCCCAAGAGAGCAATAATAGGAAGAGGCCCAGTGAAAAAAACAGTGGAGGAGGGTTCATCAAGAGGAAGAAGGGGGATGAATGCAAGGGTTGCGAGAAGAATCATGGTGATAGGCCATGTCTGAAGGGGAAGAACGTGTGTTACCGCTGCAGTCAACCTAGCCACATGGCGACAAACTGCCCAAAAAGTACCCCTGTGTGTTTCACATGTGGAGAAAAATGACACATTTCACCAAACTGTCTTAAGAAATCTACTAACTCTTCAGGGAATGGGAGGGGACCGAGGCCATTACTAACCGGAGCCTAAACCTAAAACATGACTGTCAAGGATGCCACAAACTCAGCTAATGTGGTAAGAGGTACACTACTTGTCAATTCATTATCTACCTGCATACTATTTGATTTGGGAGCTACTCGTTCTTTTGTGTCTACCCAATTTGCGAGTAGATTTAATGTAAAAAGTGAAAAGTTAGAAATCCCATTAGACGTAGGAGTAGCCAGTCATGAAGTATTCTCTATATATAACGTGTATAAAAATTACGTAATAGAAGTCGATGGTCATAAACTCCCAGTCGACTTAATACCATTTCCTTTAGGGGAATTTGACGTCATCTTGGAGATGGATTGGTTAACTGCGTATAGAGCGACAATAGATTGTTGAAATAAGAAGATTATCCTTAGAATAATCACGAACGATAAGATTTCATTCTTCGATAGCAGCCGATGAACTGTTTGACAATGGTCAAAGCGAAAAGGATGATAAGAAAGGGATGCTCAGTCTACTTGGCCCACATATGAGATACCCGAACAGACGAACCCAACATTGCAAACATCTTGGTAGTCAATGAGTTTAAAGATGTATTCCCAAAGGAATTGCCAGGATTACCCCCAAACTGAGAAATAGAGTTTCCTATCGACCTAACCCCTAGAGTCGCACCAATTTCGAAAGCACCATACCGTATGGCACGAATGGAAATGAAGGAGCTGATGGAGTAACTGCAAGAGTTGTTGGATAAGGGATTCATACGACTGAGTATTTCCCCGTGAGGAGCACCGGTACTATTCATACAGAAGAAAGATGGATCAATACGATTATGTATCAATTATAGAGAGTTAAACAAGATCACAATTAAGAATAGGTATCCCTTGCCTACAATTAACGATTATGATATGTTTGACCAATTGAAATGTGCGACTTACTTTTCAAAGATTGACCTGAGATTCAGATATCACCAATTGAAAATACGAGGAGAAGATATACAGAAAACCGCATTTATGATGTGTTATAGATATTACGAATTCTGAGTAATGCCGTTTGTTTTGACAAATGCATTGACTGTCTTCATAGACCTGATGAATCGGGCATTCAAACCATACTTGGATAAATTCGTAATAGTGTTCATAGACGACATTTTAATTTATTCAAAAACGAATGAGAAGTATATAGAACACCTTAGAATAGCACTAGAAGTGTTGAGAAATGAGAAGTTGTATGCTAAGTTGTCAAAATACAAATTTTGGCTACAAAAAGTATAATTTCTTAGACATGTGGTGGATAAAGACGGGATAGTTGTGGACCCAGTAAAGGTGGAAGCTGTGGCTAATTGGGTCCAACCCAAGACGCCGACAGAGATTAGGAGTTTCCTGAGATTAGCTGGATACTATCAGATATTTATACAGGATTTCTCGAAGATAACAATGCCATTAACAAACCTAACCCGAAAAATAGTAAAATACGAGTGGACCCCAAACTGCGAGTAGAGTTTAGAGGAGCTGAAGAATAGATTGACTACAGCCCCAGTTTTATCATTACCAGATGAAACTGAAGGATTTGTAGTATTCAATGATGCGTCGTTGAAAGGGTTAGGATATGTGTTGACGCAACACCGGAAGGTGATTGCATATGCTTGCCAATAGCTGAAAGATTTTGAGAAGAGATACCCTACTCACAACCTGGAGTTGCCAACTGTGGTCTTCACATTGAAGATTTGGAGGCACTACCTTTACGGTGAAAAGTGTGAAATCTACACGGACCACAAAAGCCTAAAATACATATTCACTCAAAAGGAGCTGAATATGATACAAAGGAGATAGTTGAAATAAATTAAAGACTACAACTGCACCATTAATTATCACTCGGGCAAGGCCAACGTGGTAGCTGATGCATTGAGTCATCAGGAGAAGTTGAATACACTGTTGGTGCAAGAAGAAATAAGGAGGGACTTCGAACGTATGCAACTCTAAGTAACGTTCCCTAGAGAAGGAACAAAAGTACTGGGAGCAATTAGTGTAAAGCTAATGGTGATTGACCAAATTAAAGAAGTGCAGAAAAAGCACGAAGAATGAAGGGAAAACTCGTTAAGAAAGGGAGATAAAAGTATTATTTAGATGGAGAGGGAATATTATGGTTTGAAGACCGGATATGGATTCTCCAAGACGATGAACTAAAGAGGGAGATTTTAAAGGAGGCACATAATTCAAAATTTTTTGTGCACCCTGGCGGCACCAAAATGTACGGTATCCTTCGCAAGGATTTTTTGTGGCCAAATATGAAGAGAGAGATAGCCGAATGGGTGAGTCGTTGTTTGACTTGCCAGCATGTTAAAGTAGAACACCAAAAACTGAGTGGATTACTGCAACCATTGGAGATTCCCAAATGGAAGTGGAAAAACATCAGTATGGACTTCGTCACGGGATTACCCCCAACCTTGAGAGGTATGAATGCGATTTGGGTTATCATTGACCGATTAGCCAAATCAGCGCACTTTGTACCAATCAAGGAAACATACAAGATGGAGTAATTGGTGAAATTGTATGTTAAAGAGATAGTGAGTAGACACGGCGTACCAATTTCAATCGTATCTGATCGACATGCTGGGTTTATGTCACGATTTTGAAATAGTTTCTAGGAGTATTTGGGAACGCGACTCGATATGAGTACAGCATACCACCCTCAAATGGACGGACAAAGTGAAAGGACAGTACAAACATTGGAGGATATACTAAGAGCTTGTACAATGGACTTCAAAGGGAGTTGGGATGATCACCTATCGTGTAAGAACCCTGTATTTTTTTAATATTTTGAAGTACTAAATAAAATTTGGTTTCCGACAAAAAGAATGTCAACGTTAAAGTTAGGCAATATT
>JAUMHB010059789.1:0-14875 GCA_032359685.1 Pittosporum tobira
ATGGATTTAATAATAAATTGGCAACCCAAGTCGGGGTGTGGATAACCAGATTTGGGGGTGTCACAATAATCGCACAAAAAGTTTACATATTGAGAGTAACGAATTTATATTAATAATCTATAAATAAGTCTTAATAATCGCAAATGCACTAAATTAAAGATAATAATAATAAAATTTAAACTACGAATCTATATTAATCTATAAAAAAAGTAACGAACGGAGTTCTCTCGTAGAGTCCAATAATTTTGGACTTTCTCGAGTTTTAATACGATAAAATAGAGTTCTCTTGTAAAATTTAATTTTTTAACATAACTCCGTCAATTATCTGTGATTTTAATCAAACGAAAAACGTAGCTCTCTCGTTCATTCTCACGAAATAGAATTTCCTCATAGTCTCCAACAATTTTAAACAACTGAAGTTTATATTTCCTTAAACACTTGAATAATTTAGGAGTTTCAGAAGTCATTAAGCACTAAAAGTGTCTCATAACACTTATCTTATCCTTCTGATTAGTACGATAAATCAAATGGAGTTATTATCCGCTCCGAGACACTTCCACATTTATTAGGCTTCCAATACATTCCCAACACAAACCATGAGGACCAGGCGGTAAACCATAATGAAGAATAACTCGTAGAATTTCATTTCTTCGAACAAAATAACTAGATATTCAAATTTATATATATATATATATATATATATATATATATATATAGGAGAGCATTACACTAAGAGGATTAGTAGCACTAGCAACAAATTACCAATATCATCGATAGTATCAATAGCATCCAATAGTTGATAAAAGTTTCTAGGATTTTGTACTAGGCTTACACAACAGAAAATGGAAGAGAGAAACATTTGCTAGAATTTTGTCATAATCTTACAAGAAACAAGAAACAAGAAACCTAGGCATAGTCTTACAAGAAACAAGAAACCTAGGCTTATTGTAGGCTTTGGTCGGTTACGATGGCAATGACCACTATAGTTAGGATTTTAAGAAGGCCTCGGGTCAAGGCTCGACTCAGCGCAGACACGTTTCACATGTAGCTTACAAAGTCGACTAATACAGAGATTACTAGGCTTACGGCAGCAAAGCGGCTGCGGCTAGAGATGGCTAAACTTACGGCAACACAGCGACTACGGCTAGAGATGGCTAGGTTTACGGCAGAAAAGTGGTTGCGGCTAGAGATGACTAGGCTAGAGATGGCTAGGCTTACGACAGCAAAGCGGCTACGGCTAGGGATGACTAGGCTTACGACAGCAAATCGGCTACGGTTATGGATAGTTAGGCTTACGGCAGTAAAGCGACTGCAGCTAGAGATGGTTAGGCTTACGGCATTAAAGCGACTGCAGCTAGAGTTTTAGAAAAATCAGATGGGTAGAAAAATAGCACAATTACAGTGCAAAGAAAGATAAACGTGACTTGGTAGACAGGTACGGCAAATTTAATGGATCTCGCGGCGGCGGGGTGATGTGGAGTGCTATAGGTGTCGTGAGTTTAGGATTGTGAATTTCAGGGGAGTGGTAGACTTGGCGGTGGCGGTCATGGTGGTAATAAGCATTATTATAACTGTGGTGGAAGAACAAAATTCACCGGAAAAAGTAAGCGGCTATGGTTTAAATACAGTCGCTGGTAACAGCGGAAGAAAAATAATTTTTAGGACCAAAAACCCAAAGCTCTAATACCATGTAGGAGAATATGATATATTATATTATTGATGTGTGTAAAATAATGATTACATAAAAGACCTTATATATGTTTAATCTACTTAGAGAATAAGTAACATAATTCTAATCCAACTTGGAATCTAAGAAACCTATTACCATAAGAAATCTATTACCATAATAATACTATAAATATAATAATAATATATTTAACAATATTATTGAATTAGATTTCTAATTAAGGATCTTATTTTTTTCTAATATTTTAAAATTAATAGTATTATTCTTATTCATTTTATCTACTAATAATTTAATATTATGAAATAGTTTCTTTTTATGTCTCTAATAGAAATAATTAAGTTTATGGAATTAAATTTTTCAACTTTTTAAATTTCTAAAAGTAGTATAAAAATTAGTACTATATTTATAACATACATGGAAGAAAAAAAAAAAAGGTATACAAATTATATCCCCCGGCATGGGCTTTTCAACTACTTAAAGCCAATAAATACAACTGCAGAAATTTGATATCTAATCTATCTCTTCATGAATTAGAGTCCTAGTTATTACTTTAAAATTTTGATATATATATATATATATATATAAACCAAAATCCTAATTCAATGAGCATATTATTAAGAATATTAAACTAGTTTAATTTTTATTTAGTTGTTTAATAATTTATAAATTATAATATATAATTATAAGTAATTTCGAGATATTAATCAATTCTAAGTTTATTGAATGTTTTTAATCCCTTCAAAGTTTGTAAAGTTTTGATATATGTACGCCAGATGCATTAAAATTTTGTTCCACATAATGTAGTAATGGATTATCTATAACATTATAATAATATATTTATAGAGTGCATATATCATCACAATTTTTTTTTAAAAAATAGTAAAGCAAAATATTTAATATTACCTTAATTTAATGACAATATATAATAATCTTTATTCAATTTTTTTAAATAAAATTTTGACTATAAAAAATAAGTTATTGTGATATTTATAGAAATTTGAACAACTCTTTGAGCTTTAATGGATAGTTACATTGAATAATAATATTATTCGTTTGCAAATCTTAGAAGTATTAATATTTTTTAGATAGATGATAAATTGCTCTATAGTTCAGGTTTCATTTGATTAATTATCATGAATAATTAAATTTATAAGGTATAGTTAAATTTCTTTCAAAAAAATATAAACTATTTAAAATAAATTAAATTTTATATTAAAAAAAATTAAAACTAGAGAAACAAAATATAAAATTATTTTATACTCGTGCTTTGTACAGCAATTGAACTCCTGATAAAATGCATTTAACAAATTATATAAAATTACATTGACAAATTATAATAAAAATATTAAATTTTTTCTATATAGTATATAAAATTATAAAATTTTGTTCAGTGTGTGTGTGTGTGTGTGTGTGTGTGTGTGTGTATGCATTTTAAAATTATTTATAACTATTATTAAGTATTTTATAAAAAAATCATAGTTCAAGTTTGATTAATATTTTTTCTAATTAATTATGATGAGTAATTAAATAAATATATTATATTTTAATATCTGCAGTAATATTTTAGTATTATTTTTAAACATATGAGCTACAATGTCTCGAGTTTAAACATTATGCACGACAAAAGACGATGTTGGGAGAGCTCGCCCCTTATGGCTCCGATAAAATGTTGATCTCAGATTAGTCGGATCTCAAATGGATTACCGGACACCGGGAGGGGAAAAAAAAAATTAAAATTTCTAATTTTAAATATATGTACAAAAAATTAAAATAAATTTTAGTTTAGATGATAAATAACTACAGTCAATTCTAGTTTATGTGTTAATTAATCTTAATTGAAAATACGATAACTCTAAATCTAACACTCCGTTTGTGAGTTCAGACATAAAAAAAAACGAATAGAAAAAATAATTTAGAATAGAAACGAAAAGAACGAAAAACTTAAAAAATAAAATTGTTGTGGTTTTGAGTTTGTATTATAAAACTTAATAAGTTGTTATTGTTATACTTGTGAGTGTTAAAGAAAATAAAAAAAAAAATCAATTATTATTATATCATTTGTCAAAGAAAATATGATATTTAAATATAAATTTGTTGAATTATAAAGTGAGGACAATAATAAAATTATAAAAATTTGAGTTGTTTTCTTTTTTTTTTGTCCAAATCCATATAATTTTGGACGAAAAAATTTGACAAGAAAATAAGACACATTTTTCATTTTTATTTATTTTTTGATACAGTACAAACTCACAAACATTATAAATGAATAAAAAAGCACCAATTTTTACCCTTTCTTTCTTGTTTTGGACTCGTAAGATTTCCAAGGGCGTTTGGATTCTCAAACAACCCAAATGCATAAGCACTGGAGCCAAATCAATGCCTTCCATTTATAGATTTGGTATCGGATCGGGTCTCAATCCCAGACCCGCGGTCCTACTCCAGCCCCCGAGACAGAGAGAGAGAGAGAGAGAGAGAGAGAGGCTATGGCGACCTCCTCCTATTCTTGGATTCCCTTGCCGGTAGCAGTACTTGGTTTGAAACCAGTCAAACCTTCAACCATTATCCCAACTCAATTATGTTTCAGGTCCATATTCTTTTTCAAAATTTCCCGCGTTTTCTTCCTTTAATCTGGACTTTTTGATCAAATTGATTTCTTGGTGCAGTGTAAAATTCAGAAACAGTCGACCACTCAGAGTCTCCTGTGATTACTCACGCTTCGAAGTAAGTTTCATCTCGTATTCATGTCCATCAATGTACTGCATGTACATGTCTAATTGTTGTGTTACTGTAATTATTTATTTATTTACCTTCTTAAGTACGCTTTGAAGACTAAGTTAACATTTGGTTTATTTGTCTTGAGATTACAGAACTCTAACTAACATACTTCATTGAATTTAACTTAACAAATGAGAAAAAGGTTGCTCAAGCTTTCTGGCATCAATCCTGGACCCCAAGCTGAAGTTTTGTTAAATTACAGTAGGGGTTGAATATCTAATATACTTCCTCACAGTTATCAGCCTTCTTTGTTGTGTAGTTAATCTAACGAGGAGTTAGAAGTGAGAACCCATACGTGGTAAAAATACTTTCTTGTTTTGTAAAATCTGTTCAGCTTAAATTTCTAAGCTGTTGTATTGAGGCAAAACATGATAAATGGCCAAGAGGAATGATTCAAACTATCTAAAATATTTCGTTTATTACTGATTGAGTGGTGAACCAAGTGTAATAATAACTTAAGAAAGCAAGTGAGTGTATGAAAAGTTGAAAGAATTAGGTTTAAAGATCTTCTAAAATATGAGCCTATTTATTTTAATGAACATCCTAGTGTTGCTTTCTATTCTTTTGTTGAGCTAAGGGTGGCACACATTGACCCTCCATCCTTAAGTGGACATTTTAAAGTACAGCAACTAATTGAAGAACATTATTATTAGAAGATTCTCTTTATCTCTATGTAAGGCTACTCGTTCTTAGAATTTGCATAGTTTCATGTACAGAAGAGTTTGTGCATTTCGTATAGAATAACTGGACTTCTTGCCTTGGGTCTGCAAATATGCACCTAAATGATGTCTTCATCTCATTTTACATCTACTTCAATGATTAGTTGCCAACAATTTGGAGCAGTTGACTTTGATATGACATGCATGACTCCTTGCTGCTTGCTCAACTTTATTACTGACTGAATTGTGTCTGTGAATTACTTTCTGTTCCAAATTTAGTATTCTTTGTCACATAATTGAAACCAATTACTGAAACATTCCTATTGCTTTATTTTGAGATAAGGGATGTTAGCTATCGACCTCCGGGAACACAAATTAACATTTTGAGTGGAGTTAGTCTCTCCCTTACCGAGAAAAGGTACAAGGGTTTCTAGTCTGCCTTTATCATAACTAGTTCAACAATTTTAAGGACATCTAGAACTCCTTCAGCATTGGTTTCTGTCTTAATAAAGATCTCAGTATTACAAGTTCTTTGCATTGAAATGATAACATGTCGTTCTGTATGCTGCAGTTTTGGCTTAATTTTTGGACGGAGCGGAAGTGGAAAAACTACTCTTTTGCAGGTCTAACACTGTTTTGTTTAGTTTTGTGTCCTCGTCAGAATTCATGTTGTGAAAGTATAAATTTTTCCGTACAGCTTATTGCAGGGCTGAGTAAACCAACATCAGGTTCAGTTTACATTCAAAGATATGGTGACGATGGTCATCCAAATCAGTCTCCTGAATTATTATCCCCAGAAAAAGTTGGCATTGTTTTTCAGTTTCCTGAGAGGTATCAACTTCTTAATTGAATGAGGAAAGAATTGTTCTTATGTTGTCATTATTTATCTAGGCACTTTTGCATCATGCTGTAGAGTTGTATAGAGTTGTGGTAAACCAGATCAGTCTCCTGAATTTTTATCTGTACTTGTTAGTTTTCTCTACCTCTCTGTTTCTGGGGCCTATCTATCATTTAGCTATACATTTCTCTTCTCTTCTTTATCTAGTTTTCTCTGATTCTCCCAAATTTAGAAAATAATTTGAGACAATGCACAACTACACTTCAGTTTGTACTATTTTGACCCCTTCTTTTCAAAAGAAAAACTTTTTATTATTTGAAGTGTCTTAAGATAATATGTTGTGCGCTAGGTATTTTCTGGCAGACAATGTGCTTGATGAAGTTACATTTGGGTGGCCAAGACACAAGGGTGACCCTGAGTTGAAAGAGCTTCTTGCTTCCAGGCTGCAAAGAGCTATTACTTCGGTAATCTAGTTTTCTTCAGTTTGAGCAAAGTATTGTCTCTCTTTTGCGTCATAATTTCTAGCTACTGGTTGTTATAAATTTAATTCCATGTCTTATGTAAACTAAACTTCTAGGTTGGTCTAAATGGAATCTCTTTGGATAAAGATCCCAAGTCCTTGAGTGGTGGCTACAAACGTCGGCTTGCCCTAGCAATTCAGTTAGTAAGATCCTTCCCTTTTTCTATGGATCTCTCTCTATATATATATACACACACACACACGCACGCCTATATGTATTTATCTATTGGTCGTATGATATCTTAAAATCAAATTAACCAATGCATAAATAGTCGTTCAATTTTAGGTAATGGTTTACTGTCAAAGTTTGCTGACTTTTACTACTCTACTCAGGTACAAGCTCCGGACTTATTAGTATTGGATGAGCCTCTTGCCGGTCTTGGTATGGAGAAGCTTTCATATGAACATTCTATAATCCAATTGTTTTAAATTAATGTATTCCCTTTAAGCTATCGGAAATGTGGTCTAAATACGCATTGAGGCATGGCGTTTTTTATACTAATATATGTATGACAACATTAAGAAACTCGAACATGTTGCCGGTCAAGAAACCTTTTATTATGAGGTATTAAATAAGAGGCCGATTCAAAAGGTTGGTGATATTTGCTGACACTGTGTGCAATTGACTGAATTACTAATATGGCTTTACTTTTTAAGAAAAGCTTCTAGTCATATGAGTCTCTAAAACTTATCCAAACACCAAAGGTAAAAGATTAACCTTTGACTTCTTAACAGCCAGAAATTTTCTGCAGAAGCTTTTAGAGTCTGGTGTGTCAACCTTCATGCATCTGATTATTTATTTATTTTATTTTATATATACCATCCTGGATTCTTAAAGTAGATTTCTCCCATATTACTGAAATAGCACCTTTTGCGACCTTTGGAATTAGATTGGAAGGCACGTGCAGATGTTGTAAAGCTGCTAAAGCATCTAAAGAAAGAACTCACCATACTCGTCGTCAGCCATGATCTCCAGTAAGTTTTTGTTCTCAAATGCTGTTTTTTTCTTTCCTTAATTATTATGTCTTCTCACTGTGACGGTTGCCAAACTGTTGTTCTATTAGAACTTAAGGTCATTAACCCACATTGCCTGTTTTCGGCCTTTGCAATCAATGAAAATGGGTATTCATATGGCCACATTTGACTGGGGTGGGAACTTGATTGGTGCACCGTACGATCACTTGTTAGTTTTAATAGCCTTTGGTATAAACATCACAAGATCAACAATAACTGCAAAAGTTCACTCATTAAGTTTTGGAATGTTCTTCAAGCATTGAAAATTTGCTTCTAGGTCCTGGGATCATCCAAATGACTTTTAGAGTAACTCCACTTACGTTTGAAAGTTCATGTAGCTGATAATCTCTTCTAGAACCTGTTTCTCTCTAAAAATAGGGATTAGTTTTTGCTTATAGATTGACCAGTCGACTGATGGACCGAGTACCATTATTTACTTCAAGTACTGCCTACTTTATAGTCACCCGAAATTTGTACAAGGGCCTAAAATATGAAGTTCTACAAACACAAATTAGTTATTAATCTTTAAACGCATTGAAAAGATGAAATAAGTCAAGCAAGCCATATAAGTTTATTTTATTTATTTTGGGTTAACTGGAGGCGTATGGGTTTATAGATGACTTTATTTGTATGATTGGTCCACCAAAAACTAATCCTAAATTTTAGAGAGAAACAGGTTCTAGAAGAGATATCAGGAACAACAATTTAAAATTTTCCATATATAGAGAAACCGTGTGCCTCAGCATGCAGATTTAATTTTTTAACAAAGTATTCACATTGATCATGAAGGCTGAAAATGGACTTTGTGAATGAATTACCTTGAGTTCTAATATAACTGTGGTTTCTAATAAACTGCTCTCTAATTCTGTTTTTGGCGTGTATTACATGTATTACTTTTTAATTTTACTTATTTATTTTGTTTTAAATGGTGCTGTTGTAACTCCAGAGAGTTGGCATCTTTGGTCGACCAATCCTGGAGTATGGAAATGGGTGGAGTGCTTAAGGAAGAGCCTGTACCAGTGTAATCTGCAATCTGTGATATTAACTGGCGTATTGATACATGATATTTGTGCCTGAGGTATGACTCCAGTGCCTTGTTTACTTTTTTACGTAATACTGATGAATTGCACACAACAAACCGTATGATCTCCATACGTCACTTAACAAACAATAAAATAATGATTTTCCACACATGACATGTCATTTTACATTTTCAGCAATTAAATCATGGGTGTAGAACACAAATTTCACACTTAATCGTGACCACCGTTACTTTGATACATAAGAGGAGGAGTGCCTCTCTTATTCTCATTCACTTCATTGAGTTCATCATGGCTCACAACTACATTAATAGTAATCAAATTACAACATGTAATTAAATTCACATATCACACTTATTAAGTGACAAGGATGAGAAGCTTAACAGTATTGCTTCGGCTTCTCTGGCTCTACAGCTCTAGCACAACATCTGCAAGGAAACAGTAGAAACTAGAAAGTGTAAACTAAATAGATAGCAATTCTTTCTTACTACAACAATTTATGATCCATATATTCCATGTTCAATAACTTATCAAGTAATTTATTTTTTAAAGAAAAGAATATGCAAAACAAAAGAAGTAAAAGATATCTTGGTTCTATAAGTTATACGCTGTGGATTAGGGTGTATTGCACTTTTACTAATCTATGATAGGTGGACTTACAGTCTGAATCTGTTTTAATCCAGCGCTCGCCATTTCCACTTGAATGAGTTTTGCTGAGCCTGTTATTGGAAAGGCTCATAGTGGTGATTTTCTCTTTTGACATGGTTGTGTGAATAAACCTTTTGTTGTCATTGTCTAGGAATGTAACATCTCCATCTTGATGTTTGCCACTGTGGGAAGTGTTCTTGTTCTCAGTGAACTTTTTGTCAACGGTTGATCCTTCAGGATGGATTCTTCTGTGAAATATTCTTAGCGCCTGCATTCGCACATATGGTGAAATGTGAAATTCAGTTATTTGACCATCTAGGTGAAGCCTCCGTGTTCTTTAAAATAGGTGGCGTACATATGATGCAAATCTAAAAGGCCACTGGAAGTTTTGGAACCCCCAGTATGCGATTTGTTAGTATAGAATCTAGGTTCAGCTGAATTCATGAGTACTTGACTCAATTTGTCTAGCTTTCCCGATGATTAGGGTTGTTTAACGAATTGAGCAACCTGGTGCTTGCCTCGACTCTGTAAATGCTCAAATCGATTATTAATCGAGCTGAGATCAATAGCCTTTTTCTGATTGTTAAGTTCTTGATAGAGTTTGAGTATCATGTTGACTGACTTCAGTCACATCTTTACTCAGGCTCGTTGATAAATACGTGATTGAATTTATACCTTAATTTTTACATACATATAAATATATTATACGGAGTAATATATAAATAATACGTAGTATAATAATTTGAATGATATATGTAAATGTTTATACTCGAACTCCGGTTGTGATTGACAAGGCTCAAACAACTCATGAACTGCTCAATAGGAAATTGAGTCGAGTTCAAACTCAAAACTCAGTGATTTTTTTAATAGTTGTCTTAACTTGAACTCAACAAATTTCGTCTCAACTTGATAAATTTCAATTAGATACTACTCGACTCAACTCGACTTGATGGTGCATCTTGAGGCTCAACCTATCTACAGCTATAGGCTATATAGATCAGGATGACCAACCTTGGGGAGTTTCCTCTTGGTTTTAAAAGTATCAGCAGCATGACCATTATCGGAATCTTTGCAGCTCCTTGAGGCGACATGGATCTTTTTGAGCATCTTCTTCATGAACTGCATCACATGTGTTCCCTTAGATTGTTTTCCTTCTTTCCCGCTTTGCCCTTTGCATTGCTCGTAGTCTATGCTGTTATTCTTGAAGAGCTCCCTAAGTGAGCCCTTCTTTATCTCTTCACCTGTTTCAGGGCATTCAATTGAAGAACCAAAAAGATAACCTTGGAGTGGACATGACACCGTATTTTTGTGCTCTTCAACATCTGCACTATCAATTTGGTAACCGTCGAGCGTAATGGTGCTAACAACACTGCTTCTCTCTGATGATTCGTAGTGCATCTCTTTTGCTTCAGTATCAAGGAACTTCTCTAGCTCGTCTTTTATAACCTGCAACTCATTTTCTGTTACCTCTGTTTCTTTCTCTTTTAAATTCTGAAAAGATATAGGAAATCTGGGTGTTGTGGGCTCCGTAATGATTGGTTCTGAACCAAGCGTACCGATTGTTAGAAAACCGTGGAAGGCGTCAGACATCATGATAGATGGTTCTTCTTTCAAGACATCTTCCTCTTTGTTGGCTGTGAGCCCAGTAGAATACTCTGGACATGCTTTGGTCTGCCTCGAGTGTGCAAGGCTGAAGCTTGGCTCTATGTGGTATTGCTGCTCGCCAGCTAATAGCAGCACCGAGAGACAAGAACAGGAATTCCCTGAAATAATAATGAACTTAGAAACTAGACACTTTTCCGTTTCTAAGTGGTTAAATTTGGATTTGAAAGTAAATTAAAAAAAAAAAAAAAAAAAAGGTAAAAATGAGATAAGCTAGACATGGGACAAGGAAATTACCGATTGAGAAATTCTTTAGTGGCTCAATGCTGTTTTGCCTTAATTTCTGGTTCATCCAACCGAGTAACTGCAATAATATTAAGTAAAAGTTGATGGTTACAAGTTTTTTGTGTTTAGTTTAGCATAAATTTAGAAGAATATGAACTCACCTTCATCTTGAACTTGCTGCAAAGTAGTCTATAAATTTGTTTCGTAGGCAAAGGAGAGACACAGGGTTTTATGAATTAGGAAGAGATGAGGATCTTTCCATCTTTATTGTCAATGATAGGAAGTTGTGGGTTGCCGGAGGTGTTTGAGATAGGGCCTAAGCATAGAGAAACATAGAGAAAGATACAATATTATGGTTGCCTTTTCTTTGTCAAAATTGCACATGTGGACGAGTTGAGGAGTTAGTTTGAGACCCACATGCTGGTGATACTAGTACTCCCGTACGCGTGTTTTTTTTGAGTTGGTTGCTTGTTTCGTGAATAATATATATGCATGGTTAACGATTAGTGGGCTTTACGTAAATGTATATTTAAATATGTCTAATTATGTTCACTGGCATGCAGGAACTAATGTAACTTTAGAAGGATTGTCGTACTATGAAATTTCACAATTCTATGCACTTGTATGAAGGATTTTTTTAATTTTTAGCTATGAAATCGCACATATTACAATAGTTTCCACCACTTAGCAGTTAGCTTCTGCAAGCAATAATTGTATGAAGACAGAGCTGTTTCATATTATGTAAATCATTTTTAGGAGGTATTTGGTGAGTTGAATTATGGAACATGCTGCGGTCACTAGGGTCGCTAGTGGTTCCCCATGATGAGGGTGTGGGGAGGGGGTGTATGAAAGATATATTATCTAGTTCACTAGTTTCACTATATAGCTTCTAACATATATCTCCCTTAAATTTACGGAAGTTGTGGGGTCACCCCAAACGTAGAGGAGAAAACTAACCGCAACTATTAATTACTTGTTCAACCAACAGCCGTTGGGGCCGAGTGGAAGGAACTCGGCCCCCCGTGCACAAGGTCTCAAACTCGAGACCTTGTGCACGTCAAAAGACAATGTTGGGAGAACTCCCTCCTTTATATGTCCGACAGAAGCTCGATCCCGGATTAATCGGATCTCAAATGGGTTACCGGACACCGGAGGGAAACCAAAAAAAAAAATTGCTTGGGTTACTGGACACCGGAGGGAAACCAAAAAAAAATATTACTTGTTCTTGCTTGCCCATCCTTTTGTTTTATTTTATTTCTCGTATACACAGCTTGGCAACAAGTCCAGTGTTCTTGATCGGAAGAGCTCTCATGCTCTGAGCAGTAGTATTCCTCTGTGCTGTGCTATTCCGCACGATTGACAGTAATTACAGATTGCTAATGCTAGGTAACAGGTATTATATTTCAAATATTTGGGCTATGAATGAGATTGGACTCTTTTGTTTTTATTTTTTTAAAAAAATACATTAAGCTCTTTTTAGTTAATGAGAGTGTTTTTTTTTTCTTTCCTTTTTAGTACATTAACCATTTAAATTTTATTTAAATTTATTTATTTATTTGTTTATTTTTATAGTTAATATGAATGTGAGATTATTTGAATTTTGGGAGGTAGTATAGTGTGATGGGAAACTTTGGTAGTCAGAATAGTGCTTAGGTTTGGACTTGAACCTCGTGAACACTGTGGTTGTGATAGCTCCAATCAGTCAGTGTGTGTGTGTGTGTGTGTTTAATTTTATTTTAAATGGCAATTCTAGTACCTGTAGTTGATAGGAATAGTACGAGTGATGGTCATTTTAAACACCCATTTTTGGAAAGGAGTTAGTCCAGCACGTCACATCAGTCAAGACTCCTGGGAAAGTTTTAACTTCCTTCTAGCTACTGCATGTAATACATTCTTTGTGGAATTATGTCTAGCTGAATATTCTGCGTGTAATCTAGATGCTAACCTAGGAGCTTAACTTGGTTGTTGAGAAGTTCATTCAATCATTTCTTGTGTCAGGTTAATTCAGATGATACTGGAAGGACATCACTGTTGCAGATAATTGATTGGTGTCTGACATTAGTCTGAAAGAAAAAGTGGTGTGAAAGGCATAATTATTAATGTGTTATTTAAGGCGAAACGATATATTGTCAAAGAATCTTAGTGCTTAGGCGATAAAAGTGATAATTCGTTTATAATGTATTATACCACATTACACATGAGTCGATGGGCATTAGAGCTTTCGGCCAAATTGTGTTATTATGTGTTATTTGCCAAGTTGTGTGAAATATGTAAGACATGCCACAAAAGCGTCAAGGCAGCATAGTCTGACCACGACCTTGACGCCTAACCATCGTCTATGAGATTTTTCTTCCTTTTTTGGGTAGAATAGAGGGAGTAAGTCCTCCTCCCTTGGTCCCTTATTGTAATCCGGTTAGATCTTTTGCGCATTTGTTTTTAAGTAATGTCAAGGGTCTCAAATTTAATGTCTCAAAAATATATCCCAAATGATATGACATCATTATATTGGTTGAGGAAATTACTTGTAATTGACTATTCATAAACACATAAAGATGACGAATCATTTGGGACATTATTTCGAGACCCCAACATTTAACAGCTCGGGTGTGGCTGCAAAGAGGGAATGCTACTTTGGTCAAATGCACACGTCCTATCAAATCTCCACTATTAAAAACTACAGAAATGGGTGCGACAAAAATGCAATAGAGTTGGAATTTATATATTTTTAGATAGATGCTACTACGATATCTAGGGCCTTGTTTAAATCTTCAACAGTAGGGGATCTTCATACTGAGCTAGCTACAACTCAATAGAAAACACAGCAGTTTACCTCTTTTGGTTAAAAAGGACAAAAGGGGGACACGTACCCACTGCTGAGTCCTGATCAAACAAACATATAACGTCCAAAAAAGTTGATCATTTTGCCGGCCTGCTCAATCCATGCAAAGTGGTGTCCATGTGATGATTTGAACGAAATTGGCTAATTTGATCCTCGGTGTTTCCCAAAAAATATGCTATGTTCTTCAATAAAGTTTAAATTGATAGCGGAGACACCATCACACGCAGTGGCATGACCATATATGTGCGACTGCGCACTGCCGTACCTAGTGGAGGTTTGAAGAAAATTTACAAATAGGGCCCATCAGATACCTGAATCTGCTTTTGGGTCACTTTCCAGTGTGAGTTTTTCACGGGTTAAATGATACACTAAAATGGTTATCGTATTAACAAATACAAATTAGTTACTGAATCGAAAAATATTATGAATTGATTATTATATTTTTTTAAATTTATTATTTTAAAAATAAAAATATTCATCCAAAAATGAACAAAAAAGATATCATATTATTTGGGTCGGGTCAAATAAGGATCTAATAAAATAATTTAGATTTTTAAGATGGATTAATTGCACTGAAAACTAATAAACTTCTAATATTTTTGTAATTTAGCTAATCATCTTCATTTTTTTTTTTAATTTTTTTTTTGCAATTAAATCATCAAATTCAATAGTTTAACCTCGTTTTGGCCTTATAATTTAACTTTTGTTAGCTTACTTCACATATCGATATTTATGTGACATATTTTATTTCTTTTTTTTTAAAGTTGATGTGAAAATATGATTAAACGAACGATGTAAAATTATTTATTTATTTCTTAATCAAACTAGGAATATATATATATATATTAACATAGATAAAGGGCTTTTACACAAAAACAATTAACAGCAACAGAATTACAACCAAACTTACATTTAGAACGATCGGTCCAACCACATTTGTTCCGGAGGTGGAGAGTGAAAGCTCTCTC
>JAUMHB010059822.1:0-14868 GCA_032359685.1 Pittosporum tobira
TACACTTGACAGTTTTTCATATGTCTATGTTCTCATTTACACTCAGTCTGTTGACTTATTAGACTAAGGATAACTTTCTTGTTTCAGTTATCCTTAGTTATGGTGTTTCTTACTGAGCTATTTGAGCTCACTCCTTTACTTCATATTCCTTTCAGGTGCAGATAACTAATAACAGTGTTATTGGGGGGAATGAACTAGAGGTTCAAATACTTAGATTTTCCGCTGCGTAGTATTTGAATAAGATGTGTAGAGAGGGCTGTATAATATTTATTTGTATTTTCAGTTATATCATTTATAACCTTGTATATTTTAAGTCTTGTGTATTTGTAAGTCATGAATTTAATAATAAATTGACAACTTAAGTCGGAGTGTAGATACCTAGATTTGAGGGTGTCACACAAGATTTGAAATAATCATCAATAATACAATATGGTATTTATATTGATAAAAGAATACGAAAACTAAAATAAAATTTAACTATATTTTAGTATTTTTGCCCAATAACATCATGTAAATCCATTAAATATAGAAATATTTATGTCCATGTTAGTAGTGCTGAGTCGATAAATAAATTATTTTTATATGTTAATTTGTTTAATAAGCTGATTATCCTTTTTTATTTGTTTAATTAATAGGTCAATTATCCATCTTATTAGGGTCTCCCATGACATGCAATAAAACGTAAATTTTTTCCGTTTAATTTAAATATTTTAATGTATTTGATGCATAAATTAAAACTTTTAATATTTAATTTTTAAATATTTAATATAATTATATATTAAATTTTAAAATAAATAATATATATTATATATATATTAAATATCAAAATCTTTAAATATTTAAATATTTAAATTTAAGAATAAGACGGAGGGTGCATAAGATACATTTTAGCCTAATAGCCGACCCTAATAACTTTCTACGTGGAGCTGCAATTTTATTCCTCCATGATACCTCACGCGTAGATTATCCAAATCAACAACTTTTATATATTATTATCTCATATTTTCATTATTTTCTATTTTTTATATTTATTTACACAAAAAAAATACCAGGAAAAGAAAATATTGCAAACTGAATTGGAATGACTAGACAAGTAACACCAGTGACAGTGCAAATACCATTTTGGGAAAGTAAATACTCCTTTTTGTCAAAACACAATTTACCATCATCCAAAAGTTTTCTTACCGTAATGTTAAGGTAAAAGAGTTTAAAGAAACGACGAGAGTACAGAAGCAGCATGGTTAAGGTAAAGTTGACGTCATGCCGTATCGGTTTTCAACCTCCATCGTCCGATCTTGGTCATCACCATCAGCCTCGACATCAACTGCATCATGATCCGCCCATTCTGCCAATGGTGCGCATTCCGCCTTATGGCGCACCTTCCAATCATGCGCCTGACACCCACGCGAGCAATAGTTCACCTTCTCGCAAGACGAACACCTCCTGAACTCATTCCTCCGGGTCTCGGGTCGCCCGCAAAGCCCACCCGAGCACGTTCTCAGTAGCCCACTATCCTGAGCCACTCCCCTCAACTCGAACCACTCCATCAGAAACCGGTTCGCCGGATGCGCCTCGCGCGGAGTCACGTGCCACCCAAAATTACTCAACAGACCGGATTTTATATCCGTGTTGCCATTTGTACCCAAACCCAGACCCATATTAACCAAACTCAGAAGCGACTTGTTACCTTTCGAAGGGAAGCGTATAACAGATGCGAGCTCTCGCGCGTTGGCTTGGACGAGGAGACGGTGGCCCTCGTCTGTGTTCTTCGGAACGCCGTAACCGTCTTGGAAGCAGTGACCGAGTTCACGGAGGGCGTCGATGTGGCCTAGGAAGGCGGCGCGTTCAAACAACGCGACTCCGGCGCGCAAGTCCTTATCGTTCTTCAAACCGCCACTACCGTTGAATTGAATCACTGCGAGCGAGTACAAAGCCGGCGTGTGAGACTTAATCGCCGCCTTAGCCATCAGCGACATACCATTTCCTCGGTTTTGCAGACAATAAAATCGAATCTGCAACAAACATAAAAATTAAGAGATCTATACATGCAAGCCAGAATATAAACATATATACACGTGGGTCATGTATTACTAACCATGCCAAGAATATAAGAGGCTTCAACGTTGCCCGAGTTAACACAGTGTTTCAAGAACCGGTGGGCTGAGTCGGACCAATTTTTGGCTCGGACGGCAAGCATATTTGGACAGGCTTTATGAAGAACCGCAGGCTGAAGACCTAGACGGTTTAACCTTGTGCATCTGAAAGAGGAACAAGAAAACCATTAATTTGTATATGTAAATTATACATACAGAATATGTATATGTATGGGTATGACTATATATATATATATATATATAGACACACACGTACGTTAGAAGAATATTGATGAAATCTGAAGGGCAACGGGCGGTGGAGCTGAGCTTGCAGAGAATGGAGATGACAATATCATCTGGCAACCCACCAAATTGATCACATGATTCTTCAGATCTTACATGACTAAATATTGATCTTGGTTTCTTTTTGTAAACCATTTCTTCAATAATTTTCTGGGAATATATCTGCTGTGATGACAATAATATAACATAGAGAGTTGTGCCTCAAGGGAACACGACGGTTTCTTTCATTTCCCTTCTCTTTATCTCACAGTAGAGTAGATGGCATAAATCGACGGACGAAGCTTTTATATACTGTGCGTGACAGAAAAATGAACATAAACATCTGACCCCACGAGGGTAAAGAAATCGAAATCGAAATCAAAATCAAAATTTAAACAAAAATAAATTAATTATTTACCAATAATAAACAATTAATTAACTAAGGAGGATGACAAGATGATAAATCGATCGCAAATCTGTGATCTTTATTAATACTCCATTATGATATTGTGGAGTTGTCGTATAAACCAAGGTAATCTAAGAATGGTCAATTTGGGGTTTGACCGTATAATATCCGTTCATGATCCGTTACTTTCTTGGCGAATCTGTCTACGGAGTACTAGATTTATATACTACTCCCTCTAAAATCTAATTAATAATTAAAATTTTAAACAATCATTCGATATAAATTTTAAAATCTTTATCTATAATAATTTTTATTATATTTAAAATATATTCAGCACATAATTTATAATATATTTTAAAATGTGTATTAAAAATATAGAAAAAGTTGACCATGTTTTTTTGGATTGAGAGAGTATTTTGTATAGATTTCAATATTTCTTTTTCTGGTTACCACCGAGCCCCAGTCTCTTCCATCTACAAGGACTGCTAGACCATGTTTGGTGGGGATGGACCATACTTCTTGACATTTCCTAAGAAAAAATTGTAATTATCTTGTATTTGTAACGGAAATATTTGACGGAGTTGGTAAGGACGTCTCAGTTAATCGTGTTTGTTGGTTAATGAGAATTCCATTTGACTAAGTAAATTTGCCTTATATGTTAGCCTTCAACAAGATTTTTAAATTTCGTATTCCTTGTTAATTGAATAAGAACATTTACCAAAGAAAAAAATCCATAATAAATTTCAATATGAATAATAAAAATATTACAATATCAAATAAAACTATTAATATATTAAAGGGTGTATTTGATGAAATTGGAATCTCCAACTGAGGAGTACTACGAATATTTAATATGAAATCTTTAATAAATTCTAATATTTTATGGTCCACTCTTAAGAGATCATTATTTTAAATTAATAGTCGTTTTTTCTCTATGCACATAAGATTGAGGCCAATAATAAATGTTAGGGTATAATTTGAATTCCATTTACTAAATGTTGTAAACAAGAGAGAGAAAAAATATACAAAAATTTAATAAATTAAACACCCTTGAAAAGATTATAGTAATAAAGAATAATGTCGAAAAATAATTACTATTTTTTCTATAAAATTGCAAACAATAATTAGTTTATAACACATTTCACTACATAAAAAGACTACTATATTAGAATACATAGTGTTGTAATAGATTTTCTATTTTAAACTCCCTCCATTATAAAATAATAGACTTTTTAGATAATTATTTTTGTTTCTAAATAATTGTTATTTGCATGTTTCTAAAATAATAAATTATTTAATTTACTATAATACTCTTGTCTCTCTCATATTTTTAAAAAATATTTTCTATTATTTATTTTTTCATAAAATGACAATTATAAAATTTAAACTCATTATTAATTATAAAACTATTATATTTAATACTTTTCTTAATATACGTATACAAGTGTAAAAAGACAATTATACGAAATGGAGGGAATAGCAACAAATGTAATGGCCTAAATGTAAATTATGAATAGTGCACAAACAAATGGGCCAAAGGCCCCCTGCATCTCCGAATTCAAGGTAGCACAGTACGCATGATTGGATCTCGCGTGTATTTAGTGATTTATTCAGTACATATTAACAGGTGAATTGCGGGGCTTCTATTGGTAAAAAAATAAAAATTAAATTAAACAGTTATTAATAATAATTATTTAAATTTATTTGTATTCAATTTATTTTTCACCCTACGAGGACTACGATTTCACCATATAAATGCTCTCTCAATTCTTTAATATTTGACATTTTATGAATATATATTTTTATATAATAATTGATATCTTCACATATCAAAGAGATATTAATTATAAATATTTTTTATTTGCCTTTAATTTTCAAACACTCTCTCTTTTATTTTCAATATATGAGTGAGAATAACATTAAATATATGTCTATTTAAAAGTATACGTGTCATACGAGTAATATAAATTTTTAAAATTTTTTCATATTATTTTTCAAGATTAATAATTGTGTTCCTTAATTCTTATATTGACCTCTAAAATAATTACTCCATCCGTCCCATAAAAATTGATATAATTTAAATTTTTTGGTCAAATTGATCATTTTTTGAATTAAAATTACTACTCATTTATACATAAATGTGTGACAAAACTATAATCATTATAAATTACATTAAATATATTATTAAATTTAATGTTCATTTGTTTGAATACTTAAAATATATATTGTTAATTATTAATTTAAAAATTAATCAATTTAATACAAAATTTTTAATTATATAAATTTTTTAATGCAAAAAAAATATTATTTAGACGGAATGGAGTATAAATTAACATATTAATCTCCTGAGTTAACGCCCTCGTTGCATCAGACGAGGACCCATGGTGAGATATGTTTGGACACATGGAAATGGTGTCTCAACAACTGCTATCTATAAAGGAAGACTCACTTTCATGACTCTTATAATTAATTACACAATGAATTTTAATTTTTCCGGAAGTAGAACTATTCAATAACGTATAACCCATTCTATTTTATTTTTTAGTATAAATAAGCATACCATGTCTAGAAGAAAATAATGAGGATTTATTACTTGGATATAAATAAAAAAGATAAATAAACATACTTGATTTTGTACTGAATAGCAATATGACACGATTAGATTTGGTTCTATCTTTATTATATTTCTCTCAATTTTCCTCTAATACATTAGTGTTTATATTTATAAAGTTATTTGTCTTTATTTATAATAATCTAGATGTGCTAATATATTATTTATATATTGAATTTACAAAAAATTAGAATTATTAAAAAATATTTTCATTGTTAATTATTGAAATGAACTTGCAACAATTGCAAATTTAACAAAAATTGCATAAGTTCATCAAATAGTGAAAAAATGTCCGTTTACTTTCATGTTTGAAGCAATAATGCAACTTAATATTCTAAATTAAGTGACCGATTTTAATTTTAAAAATACTATTAGAAAATATGTCTTTATGATGAATTGGAGAGAAATTGAGAGAAATGTAATAGAGAGTAGCCAAACCTTACATAATTATTACGATTATACGAATAATAATCGATTTTTTTTATTTCACGAATAGAAATTTATTTATAATTTATTTTTGAATATTATAGATAATATGTTATTTAGTGTTCAATCTAAAACAGTAAATATTATTATTAAACTAATTTTATTTTATATAATATTTAGTGTTCATGTTGAATAAATATATTAATCATATTTAATAAAAGAAATAATGTTATTTTTTAATAATATAGTTTTTAAAAAATTATTACTTTGTTAATAAAAATATCCACACATTAAACGGGATTAAATGTTGGTTCAGTCCAATATCTAGAGATTGATATGTATAAATTCTTCATCTAGAATATTCTAGCTATAATGAATATTCTTTAAACATCCTAAAGGTGCATGCATGTTGGCCAAGGCATAAATTAGATTTCTGATTTGATAATGTGTAATTTGATTTTGGTGGATTCCAAATCAAAGTTAGTTGCTTGATTATTAATCTTCTAGTGTAACAAGTTAACAACGATCACAAAAAGTCTAATAAATCATCGAAACTTTTATCTTATAGCATGCAAGTCACGTGATCGGCGCTCGCCAGCTATGCTTGACCATGCAAGGGCTGTTCTACTGCCACCACACCTACTTACATGGAAATATGTATCTTCTTATTATATACTATCATTTTGAGTTTTATTAAATTAAATTAATAATAATTTAAAATTAATTTAGAATATGAATTTATTAAAATTTTAAAATAATAAATTTATAAATTTATATATATTTATTTATTTATTTATAAATATTTTTAATTTAAAAACGGATGTAGTAATATATTGTCACTGTCTCGAGATGGGAGTTTTTTGAGTTTTCGTACAAGTATTAGACATTGTACATAATTTAGTTCAATGATTGTTCTTCAGTTTTTGATTTTCCGGGAAGAAAAACTCAACTGCTTGACTTGCTGTCGGATGATCGTTTTTTCAAACTTAGAGTTTACTGTTATAAAAAAATTTATTATTTTACAGTCTAATTTATATTATTTTTTTTTCATTTTTTTAATACTATTTTTTGTTATATTTTTCTTATACTATTTAGATTATTTTTACTGAAAATGATAAACACTTTATTAGAAATGCAATATTATTACTTCACTCAATTGTTTATTTTTATTTAATTTTTTTTACTCACCTTCTTTATATATGATAAAGGGTATTTTAGAAAATTTTGTATTTTTCTAAATAGACGTGATTTTATAATTAAGATAATATAAGTTAGATAGATGAAGTAAAAAATGACTACATATAAAAACTTTATGATGATAATATTTGTCGTAAAAGTAAGAGTAATGTTAAGAGTATTAATTTAGGAGTCTATTTTTTACAGTTAATAAATTAAATACAATACAAAAGTTATATTTGATTTGATAAAACAAATAATGAAAAAATATTTGGAACAATAGATCCGAATTATTAATTTAGAATCTTAAATTTGATTTTAAATGATGTCTTATCTATTCATTAATTAATATTGATTGATCATATATTTTAATTAACTATTTAGAGTTACATAATTTGACAATCATTGAGACTAAAAATCTAAAATTTATGACTCGTAACATTATTATAAAAATTAAATAAAATACAACATTCTCATTAATTATTCGATATCTAGGGAGTAATATTTTTTTAATGTAGATGAAATATTGAATGACGAAATTATCTTTAAGTCCCTAAATCTTTAACGTATATGAAATGTCGAATGACAAAAATATGTTATTTGATAAAATTAGTTATTAGGCTGTGCATGTGATGCGGAGTCCGTCCGCCCTTCGTCCTATACAAAATTTCAGTATTTCGTATGCATTTTTTTAAAAGTTTTTATTGGGTTACTAAATATGCCTAAATATTGCAGTTTGGGATATTATAGAACGACGGATTCCCTCATCGTGTGTGCGTGTATATATATATATATATATATATATATAAAGGTAGAGAGATGAGGAGAGGTTATTTTTGATGTTATATTTTTTTTAATACTAACTAACTTTTTATTTTCTAATTCTTAAACTCTCTTTTAAAATATTTTATTTTAATAACTAAAAAATATTATTTACACACAACGTGTGTGTCCTTTAGACTAATATATTTAATAGTGAGATAATTATGGTGAAACTCTATCATAAATTTTTATGACAAAATTATCTTTTAATTCAAAGTAAAATAGATTAAAAAAATTAATAAAAAACTATAAAAGTCAGTTTTCTCCCACTTATAAACTGCTGATTAACCTAACTTTCAATTCAAAAATTAGTAATTTTAGCTTGCCCCACCTCCTTAATTTTATTATTATATTAGGTTATATCATAATTCACCAACCGTACAATTCTTATACCAAAAATGGGTTAATTTAGAATTATTTAGAATATTAATATTGTTTATACTCACTGAAGAGTCTAATATTTGTGTTATGAGGTTAGTATCATTTATTTTTCTATACATTTTGTGAATATATATTTGTATATAAATATATATTTTGTTATTTAACACTTTAATTTTATTTACACACGCACTGCGTGTGCCAGGGTGTCAAGCCGCAAGGAGAAAATTCTTGAGAAAAGTTAATGTCCACATTTGACAAATTATTTTTATTTTAAACAGTAATTATAACATAGTAAAAATTAAAATTTTATTACACGAAATTATGGGATAACTAAAAATGTGAAAGAGATTCTTATTTAAAATTTTCTATATATTTCTATTTTCTCTCCCTTTTTTTTCGCATCTTTCTCTTTTTCAATATTTAAAAAATTTATCTTACCTTTTATTTTTCTCACATTTCATGTTTATTGATTGTTTTGTTTCACCTGATTAGACCAGTATATTAAGTCAGAGGACAGCATTGATTATTACTTAGAATATTAAAGTCACGTCAATAATTCATGTAACTCCTTAAGGAATACAGTCCAGTCGTCCAGTGGTAAGAGCGGTACAGAGGCTCATTCGACTTGTAATACTCCTCGTAACATATTTAAATTTTAATGACTTCCCAAAAAAAAAGAAAAAGGAAATATTATGTATTATAGTTGTTAAATTCTTACCAATTATACAAATTAATTTTGAAGTCATATTATGTATTATAGTTGTTAAATTCTTACCAATTATACAAATTAATTTTCAAGTCATATTATGTATTATAGTTGTTAAATTCTTACCAATTATACAAATTAATTTTCAAGTCATTATGAGTTAAGTGTAAAAGTAAAATTTTGAATTGACATAAAATGAGTCAAAATTCAAAAAATAGAAAAGATTAAAAATCTTTTGAAACATCTAAATTGTTTTTTCAAATTGTTAAAACGATAAAAACATTCAATCAACATAGTAAGAGCATGAGTTGCTTCATAAAAATTATCTTAATTTTTAAGACCAAAAAACTTATAACAATAGAGTTATATTTTCTTTATCATCCATATTTCTATTTATTTGCTCGATTCATATTTTGTTTATATTTAGCTGGCTATTTAGATTATTTTTTTTACATTTTTTTAATATATAATTGTAATCTTTTATTAATTTTTGATTGACTTTAATTATTTATTTATTTTTTATAAATAACGGGTCAAAATCATACAATGAATCAATAACTAAAAATTAAATCACGAACCGAGTGAAGAATTGACAAGGATACTATACACACTTCAGGTTTGTGGTCATAGTTATCTAGATCTTTGTCCCTGTCCATGCCAGAATTCCTACTAACACACAGTGCTGTGTGGAATATGTCTGCACGCATGGCTAGTGCAAGTTGACAAGTGTGAGAGTTTTGCACACCAAGTAAAGTAGGATTTCAATTTCTAGCTAGCTAGGAGTGGGGCATGAAACAATTTATATAAATATAATTATGCAAATATATGACTCTAATTGGATAGAATAAAGGTTTGGATAAGTTACAAGATGTGGCAAGGAGTTGTTGGAACGCAGATCGATCTTCACAACATTGAGGATAAGTTTTACTCTGCTGCATGTGTCGAAAATTATTTGCTCTGCATGCATTGCTTCATACACACTTATATATTATCAACAAATTTACTCAATTTAAATCATAATTTACATAAAATTTAAGTGAAGCCCAAAAGAGAAATTGTTGAGGTCCATGTTTTTTTTTCCTTAAAAAGTGAATAACTTATTTGCAAAGCAAATATTTGGAGTCAAAAAAGATAAACATATTAACATGATTCACTCTTCTTTTTAAGTCAATATTATAATGACAATTAATTTAAAGAAGCGATGTTTGAGGAAAATAAACATAAATATAAAAAAACTATATGTATCCCATAAATTATGCATATTCTGTTCTGAGCTAGATATACTTATTTTTATTTTTATTTTAAAAATAGTTGCTGCAGCATTTCAAATATATATATATATTTGTTATGGATAAATAAATAAGCAAACGGATAAAAATAGTCTACTGGAAAAACAGTACTCCTGATCAGAGATGTACAATAACATGACTTCGATCTAGTTTCAATGGACGCCTAAAGGTACACGGTCACGATCTTTTGTTTTCCTCCAAAACTTTATCAGCCGGCTGTTTAGGGCCTTTACGCATACACTCGTTCTAAAATGCTGACCAGTCACTATTTTCATCTGATTTTCCCGTCAAGACTTTGGAATATCTCCTGCCGACGTGCTTTTAGGTGTATATCTCATATCTTCACTGACTTTTTATATCAGGAAAATGCAATGCATATATAGAGTATATATAAAAATATAAATAACAAATATAATATAAGAGAAAAATCATAAAATCATTTATTGAAATAATATAATAACAAATTTATATTAATATGACTTATAGTTAGAAAAATACATAGAGACTTTTATATATGTTATTGAACTTAAGGACTAAGTAGCTCCTTCTTGTTATAGGATGGAAACTAATTAATTTTAATATCATAAATACTATAATATTAATACCATAAATATTAATACTATAAATAATAAAATATTAATATAATTAATATTATCTAACATGTTGAAAAAAATATCCCACATTAAATATCTATAAAAGTATAATCTTTAAGAGTATTTTCGCTTATTATCAATTAGTTTAAGTTGAATGTTTTAACATTGTATCTGAATGGTCTATGCAGCTGTTGGATAAAGGTTGCATCACATAATTATTTTATGACTCTCAAATATTGTTGTTGGATGGCTTAAAATTTTTGATTTTTCAATACTTTGAAGCCCGTGTTAGCATTGAACTAGCGTCCGTATATGTATATACGGGGCCGCCGCGTTCAAAGAAAACGATGACTCTAGATCATTAGGAAGTCATCATATCCTGCTCATCTATCCTTTCAATCTTATGGCTCAAATATTTTGAAAAAACAACATAACTGCAAAAAAAATTGCAATAGCAACATATTGACTCTGTATGAGTTCAAACCGACACTACAAAACCTTCCAGTTATAAATCAAGATTAAACTATTTTTCTTAATTACCTTTCAAATGATAGTAATCAAAAGTTTTATTAATTGCCGCAAAATTTTATTTTATTTTTTGCGGCAGTTGCATATTTTATAAGTAATTGATAATTTTTTTTTTTCTTGAGATCTCATTACTGTAATGTCTCCGTGTGCCTATTGGATTAATCATAATAATAGGCAAAGGTTTACAATAATTTTTAGTATTAAACCTCGCTTGTTTGGTCGGTCACTGACCCTAGGCAGCGCCATTGCATTTATTAATCCGGAAAACCAAAAACATGACACTATTTATTGTCTTTTTGAAATTTAAATTTTGAATTCATTCATGATCAACAACAGTGCTGGGGTCACACTTGGCTTGCCGACCTCGCAACTAAGAACTCTGATGAGTATATGCAATGATACAAACTAGTGCTTACTTTTAGATTAACGGTATTGTATATATACCAACTTCCCCTCCCATATTATAGGTTACTTTAAGTTAATTCTTAATTAATTGTTTAATATATTCATGTATTATTATCGAAAAATAAATAAAAGAATGTATAAATTTGAAATTGATCATGATAAAAAGAGATTATTAATATTTTTAGATGTCAATTATCTGAGATTTTTTAAGATAATTTTATCATTTGTTTTTATCTAACTTTTTATAGAAAAAAAAAATGTTACAAAGAGGCATCTTTTAAATAAATAAATAAATAAAAGCGTATATATATGTATGTGCGTGTGCGTGTGCGTGTGCGTGTGTATGCGTGCGTGTCGGTTTAGTTAAATTTTGATTAGATTCCCGGCCTGTTGAAGAAAATAATTATGAACACTAATTAGTTTCCACATGAAAAGCCTGCATGCTGGAAATTAAAGACGGCCCACCTGAGTACTTCCAGGAAATTATTGAATCAAATTAAAGCAACTTGCTTGCTCCCTGTGGAAGTATATATATAAATAATAAATAAATAAATCAGATTCCCCGATCGGGAAGAAGGCTTACGTTGTTACAGAATAGAAAATAATCATTCGTGGCGTGCAGGCCCCACCATTCAGCAGAAATCCTCAATAATTTCTTTCTTTATATACTAATTATTTATTATATTTCTTTATATACTAATTTTATGCTAAATGTAATATAATAGTCTATTACTCCCTCCGTCCCAAATAATTTATAACACTTTGACTTTATGCGGAGTTAAAAAAATATGTATGATGTTATAATTTTAAATAAAAAAAATAGTGATTGATATTATTATTTAAATAAAAAAATAATTAAGTAGTAGTTAAAATGGTAGGGTATAATATTAATATAATAATTTAAAATAGAATAATAGTGATTAAAGTGGTGAGTCATATTTGATAAAATAAGAGTAATTTAGACAATTAATATTATTAAACTTTCTAAATTATGTATATTACAATAATGTAAGACGTCTAAAAAAAATAAATATTATAATATAAATGGGATGAATGAAGTATATAAAGAAGCGAGGTTGGTTGATGTCTATTATATTACATTTAATAGACTATTATATTACATTTAGGCGATGGTTAGTTGATGTCTACATGTAACGCAATAATTTATTATATGAATGTGATATTTTTTTTTGGTTGGTTCGTTAAATGTAATATAATAGTCTATTATATATATTACATAGTATTTCATGATTTTTATTACATTTTCTAGAGTGTATTTTATTAAGATCGTAATTTAATCATTCATAAAAGAGAAAACAGTAATGATCGATTATAACTAATATGATATTTTGACTTAAAATCAATTTTATTATTACCTCAAAGTTTCGTCATGAATACGTCCGAGATAAAAAAAAAAATTAAATAAATAGTGGAAGTTTAATAAACTTTCTTGTGATTGCTTGAAGTTGCTGGGGGCACGCAGTTGATTTGTATAAGTAGATTGCTTCGTCAAATTAAGTTTGATTAATTTATAGATCCCATGCATTTCTTTGATGATACGCAAAGTAAATTCTCATACAGATAAGTTTGTAATCCGTCGTCATGATTCATGCATTTAAGCTCCATGCACCTGAGTGAGATGGGAATGGGATCTTGTAAACATAAAACAATTTTTTTCCCCAAATTTTAAATAGATTTGTATTAATTTAAAATTTAAAAATATTTAAAATTAACATTTTAAAATCCATAAATCATCTTATTTTTCGAAACGAATAATATGGTGAATTAGTGATCCATCTTTGGATGTTATGAGCACTTTTAATTGGTATTACCACTAAAACATGAATTTATTTAATTTTGACATAATTTCATTTAGTTTAATCCAAGCGACCGTGAAATTTACACCTCATTCTCTCCTTGTACAAACTATAATTTTTGAACTTTTCATATATAGAAAAGAAATTGAAAGAGATAGACTAGAAACAACATATGTTATGTCAACGACACCAAAGGGATATTAATTGAATGGAATTGGGATATGGATGGAATATAATGAAATAGAGTCACTTTGAAGTATCATGTGAAATGAGGCAAGGAAGAGGGTCATTACGAATTAATATTGCAGAACAAAATGTCATACGATGAGATAGAATGCAATAGAAACCAAGACGAGGAATGGGTTACCCACTCTTAACGGTCAAAGCGAGCCATTTTATTTTGAATTCTTTAATTCAGTTAATTCAAAATGAATCAAATCTCCCCATGTAGGATTCAAACCTATGACCAGTCAGTTAACAGTTGACCGCTCTACCACTGAGCTATTGGGGAACAACGAGAGGTTAGATCTCATAGAGTTCAATTCCTGTTCTCAACCCATGACTAATATGAGCTCGAAGATTCCTTCGTAACTCCTGGAACTTCTTCGTAGTGGCCCCCTTCCACACCTCATTTCACAGGGAACCTCAAAGTGACTCTATTTCATTATATTCCATCCATATCCCAATTTCATTTATTTAATATCCCTTTGGTGTCATTGACATAAAAGATGTCATTTCTAGTCTATCTCTTTATATTTATTTTCTATATATGAAAAGTTCAAAAATCATCATATAATAACTCAAAATTGAAATTAAAAAAAAGGGGAAGGTTTATGATGATTTTGAAATCTTTTGTACTGGATAATCTAGTATCCTTATGCATGAAGATAATCAATTCGGTTGTTGTAGTCGGACTCTATTATGGATTTCTGACCACATTCGCCGTAGGACCTTCTTATCTATTCCTTATCCGAGCTCAGGGTATGGAAGAAGAAACCGAGAAAAATGTATCAACAACAACAAATTTTATTACGGGACAGCTCATGATGTTCATATCGATCTATTATGCGCCTCTACATCTAGCACTTGGTAGACCTCACACAATAACTGTACTAGCTCTACCGTATCTTTTGTTTCATTTATTCTGGAATAATCATAATTTTTTTTTTATTATGGATCTACTACCTGAAATTCAATGCATAATCTCAGTATTCAATGCGTATTCCTGAATAATCTCCTTTTTCAAATATTCAACTATTTCTTTTTACCAAGTTCAATGTTAGTCAAATTAGTCAACATTTATATATTTCGATGCAACAACAAGATATTATTT